>CAUYON010199875.1:0-11704 GCA_963573935.1 Arctocebus calabarensis
TCCTTATCTTAAACACTGTTATTGTTATTAAATTTTAAGCCTTTTTAATTCTGTGAAGGCAAAAAGTGGGAACCTAATAAACACATGTCTATGTAAAAATAAAAATAAAAAATTCTGGGGAAAAGACATCAAAAATAAAAATGATGATATTCCTGGATTTTTATGCAATGTAGATATTGGTCACTAATGGCTATGAAATGTTATTTGGTTATGATTTTTGATTTTTATTAACCAAGTTTTCTCTTTGTAGTAGAACAAATAATTGGAAGTTAAACTGATGCGTTAACATGGTGAGTTTTTAAAAGACAGAATGAAGAAATAGTCTATTCTACTATGAAAATATAAGTTCATTTTAAAATACAGGCTTTAATAGCCTGTGGAATACTGGCAGGACATGGAATAGCAAGTCTTTTATAGTCACTTTGAAGCTGGAAACAGCAGGCTTGTTTTGCATACAACATACACTTACTACTTGATGTATCTGAATCTTTTTTCCTTTTGATATAAAACTCATGTTGGTTTCATAACCACCTTGGACATTTCATGTTTTTAAAGGATTCATTTTATTTTTAACTTTTCTGTTTTAAGGTCTTTGGGTATTGAAATGATATGTGTAGTTTTGATATATTTCTAAAAGAAATGATAAAATCCACATTTACATTTTTCAAAGACAAACTAATATTTTGTCATTAAAAGCTATGACATTTCACAGAAGTTTCCTAATTAAATGATATTCTCTATCTTAAAAACATTTTGTTTACAACTAACCTCTTAAAAATTTCACTTTTAATTGACAACTTTATATGTGTATATATATATATTTTATTTATTTATTTACAGGGTACAATGTGGTAGTTTGTCATATGTTTAAACTGTGAACTGATTAAATCGAGTGCTAATTAACACAGACCTCCCTGTGGAGCTCACAGTTAGGGGCCTGCCTTTCTTATTCTGCATTTCACACCCTGTCTCATGCTACTTTTTACTAAAACCAGTTTCTGGGTCATTGAGGGCTGAGAGGTGGCATTGGCCTTTTTATGTTCAGGTCCCTTTTGGGGGGACAGAATGTTGGACAGGACCCCACTGGGAATCCTGGGGCTCCTACCCTGCCACAGTTCATGGGGCCGGAATTCCATACAGGGAGAAGCAAGGCAAAGAGACCCACAGTTGCCACCACCTACATCTATCTACTCAGTGCTCACCTTTTTTGTTTTCTTTTTTTTTTATTATTATTTCAAATTAATATGAGGGTATAGAAGATGAGGATACATTGTTTGTGTTTGTTAGGCACAAGTTGTCGGGGTGACCCTGGTCCCAGAGGTATGCCGTATACCCCTCCCCTGTGCCTGTTTGATGAGAGCACCCCAGTCCATCTCCTTTCCTCTCCCTACTCCGCACCTTTTGCCGTGAGAGTAGGTGAACTGTCCATCAGAGAGAAGCTAGCCATTGTCCCAGAGCCCCAAACCAGGCCAGGGCCCAGAGGTTTTGCCTGAGGGAAGAAAAAGGCCTTAGTTAGGAAAGCTCTGAATCCCTTCCCAAAGGAACTGACTTCATCTGTAATAGTATGGAGAAGTTCTAGCCCAAGGACACTCTCAAAAACTTGGAAGTTGTGGTGAAAGGCAACTGGGAGATGATTGATAGATTCATCAGAGATACAGGCTGAACTGTATGAGAAATGGACTAGAACTGAGACAGCTGGAAGGATTCCTCCTGGGGTCAGAACAAATCTTCCACACTGACCTTGTAAACTACCCCTCCACAGAAGCCTAACTCTGCATAGATGAGTGTGGGAAAGCATCTATGCCCCAGGACATTCTTGAGAAAACAATAGAAGGTAGTTTAATAGCTGGTGTCATCTGAAGAAAGAGAAAGCTCAAGAGAGCCCAACCCTAACCCCTGTCATGCTAGATTTTTTTTTTTTTAATCATAGCTGTGTACATTAATGCAATCATGGGGTGCAATGTGCTGGTTTCATGTACAATCTGAAATCTTTTCATCAAACTAGTTAATATAGCCTTCACGGCATTTTCTGTTAAGACCTTTAAATTCTGCATTTAGTAAGTTTCACCTGTACCCTTCTAAGATGCTCTGTAGGTGTGGCCCCACCAATTGCCCTCCCTCCACCCGTCCTCCCTCCCTTCCTGCCCTCCACTCCCCTGCCCCTTTGTGTTAAGTCTGTGCTCCCTGAAGGGCAGCATTTGAGGCTTTACACTGTGGGCATAGTAGAAGAGTTGGCGTCACTAAAATAGTCAAACTCGTCACTAAAACAAGTAGCCAAGTAAATAATAAGTGTCAGGTTTGCTGTAATTTATTAACTAATATGTCCAGTTCCTAACAAAAAAAAATTATGACATGTGCAAAGAGATAAGAAAGCATGGTCTTTATTCATAGAAAGCATGAACTTTTGTATATAGGAAATCCTATGGAACCGTCTGAAAACTATTAGAATTAATATGCAAATTCAGTGAGATAGCAGGATAAAGATTAATATAAAAAGTGATACTTTTCAATCTTTATAATGAGCAATGTGAAAAGCACATTAAAGTAATTATTTTAATCATGTCATCACACAGAACAAAATATTTACAGATAAATTTAACAAAAGAAATGGAAAATGTAACAATCTGAAAACTGCAATATATCTTTGAAAGACCACCAGCAATATCTAAACAAATGGAACATTACATGTTAGTGAACTTTACATGTGAACATTACATGTTTTAAGACTTAAAACATTGGCTATTCCCTCCAAATTGATCTACAGATTCTATGCAGTATCTTTTAAGATTCCAGATGGCTTTTTGGAGAAGGGCACAAAGTAATCCTAAATTTCATACGGAGATAAAAGAGACTTTAAATATCCAAAACAATCTTGAAAAAGAAAAACAAAATTAGAGAACTGACATTTTCTGATTTTATAACTTACTACAAGCAATGGTGATACTGCTTAAGTTAGGCTTATCAGTCTTAATTATAGACTCAAAATCATTCTTGGTATCCAGCTATGGTCAACTGAAACTTGCCGAGAGTGCCAAGACAACTGAATAGGGAAACAATAGTGTTTATAGCAGTTATACTAGGACAACCAGATCTCCACATGCCAAAATTTTGGAATTTCATATCATACCAAAAATTAACTCAAAATGGGTAAAAAACCTAAATGTAAGAGTGAAAACATTGCACATCCCTTTTCATAAAATATAGGAGTAAATTGCATAAGGTAAGATTTGGCAATACATTCATAGATTTGACTTTAAAAATATAAATGGCAAAAGAAAAGTATTACATATTAAAAGCTTCAATGATTCATATCACACCATTGAGAAAATTAAAGAAAATCCACAAAATGGGAGAAAATATTTACAAATCATGTATCTAATAAGGGAT
Organism: Arctocebus calabarensis; assembly: GCA_963573935.1. Taxonomy (NCBI): domain Eukaryota; kingdom Metazoa; phylum Chordata; class Mammalia; order Primates; family Lorisidae; genus Arctocebus; species Arctocebus calabarensis. The sequence goes on from CAUYON010199875.1 coordinate 3,388, forward strand.
TTGTATCTAAATTATTTTTTTAAATGATTTAAAGTAAATAAGAAGACAACCCACTCAAAAATAGGTAAAGAATCATTTAGGTGATCCTAGAGACATTTCTCCAGAGAAAATGCACAAATGGCCAGTTAATACCTGCCTAGCATCTTTAGTCATCTGGGAAATATAAATCAAAGCTAGACTGAGATGCTACTTTATTCCCACTTGAATGGCTAAAATCAAAAACTCAGAAAAGAAAAAGTGTTGTGAAAAGTGAGGATGTGGAGAAATTAAACCAATTTCTAATATACTGTTGGTATAAATATAAAATGGTACAGCCACTTTGAAAACCAGCCTGACCTTTCCTCAAATGGTTACACATAGAGCTTCAATGGGATCCAGCAATTTCACACCTGCAGACATCCTTAAGAGAAATGAAGTTCCTGCAAATGAATGTTCATAGGGGCACTACTCATGAAAGCCAAAGGTGTAAACCATCCAAATATTTATCAGTGGATAAACAGATATACAAAATGTGATGTATTTATACAATGGAATATTAGCCATAAAAATGAATAAAGTACTAAAAAGTGCAAAAACATGGGTGAACCTTGAATACATTATCCTACATATATAAAGCTAGCAACAAAAGACTGCATATTATATGATTCCATTCATATGAAATATCCAGATCATCAAATCTATAGAAATAGAAAACAGAGCAATTGTTGCTTAGGGGTCGGGTGGATGGGGTAGGAAGAAGTTAAATTAGAGAGGGTGATGACTAAAAGGCTTATTTTTTGAGATGACAAAAATATTCTAAAATTGACAGTGATTATGGTTGCACATATCTGTGACTATACTAAAAATCCTTAAATTATACACACTAAATGAGAGAATTTGATGTGTGAATTATATCACAATAAAGCTGTCATAGTAAAAATAAAGCCCCTCATACACCTGCACATTTCAACTAACACAGGAAATTTACTCAAAATTTAATCCACAAGTTAATAAATTGCACAGAAACCAACAGTATTTGACAGCAGTTAATACGCATTTTATTCCTCAATGTTCCCACTAAAAAGTCATTACCTTGAGACAATTTGTGCATAAAGAAATATCTGTAACTGGAAAATTATAAATCGGGAGATTTTAAAATGGAACTAAACAGTTTGATGGCATCATCTCAATAATTGCCACTTAATTTTGATATTTTCTGTAACATTTGGGGGTGACGTGAGAGAAGCCAGAGGAAGTGGGAGCCCCAGGAAATACCTTTTCTCTTTTTTTGCTATCCAACAAGAAAGAATTGGTATCCTATTTATAAGAGGTATGAGTAAGAGGTATTATGTTAAAAGTAACTGCTTCGTTCCTTCTGGGCTATTCCTGACCATATTCCTTTTCTAAAGCTAGCTGTGAGAAAAAAGTAGAATATACTTTGTGATCTTTAAATCAAATTCTCTAACTCACAGGGCTCCAGGAAAAACATCATAGTTCAGTAAGAATCTGTCAAACCTTTCCAACCAACTGCTATTCTAAATATATGAACACGTATAGCATCACACACTTTGGTTTTATGATGTGGTGATAGACTGGGTGGCTACTGGAAAACTGTCCTAATAAGAAAATGATACGGCAGAAACCTGTTGAGAACGCATTTCTGCAGGCCAGGCCTCTGTCAATATCAGGGCACCAGTCTTAGTGTGGCCTAGCAACCTCCTGTAGTTTAGGCAAGCTAGTTTGTTAACTGCCAAAGTCAGTTTGTCTGGTCAATAAGTAATAAACAATGTTTCTTCATCTTTTATGTTTCAACTCTTTTTTTTCTCCAAAAAAATGAATAAATGTTTTTTTCTGTTTACTTTTCTTCAACACCAGTGGAATAGCATCAGAGAGTTGAACAGCAAATCTGTTTACTTCTTCATCTCTCATTACTGTTGAACTGTTACTGCACTGACCCCATAAATCATCAATGCCAAACCAGGAAGTAACTCTGAAAAAAGGCCGCAGTGCTCATAAAGCTGTTTGGCCGTGAAGGAGAGGCCTTGGAGCTAGGAGCAGTAGGGGATTGGGGGAAGCAATTATAAAAGTAGTGTCAGTAGGAGCAAGGTAATTAGTGGCTGCGTCACGGGTAATAGTTTGCTGATATTATGACATAGAGAGGTGATAGTTCAGAGAACCGCCCATTCCAGCCCCTAAAATGTTAACTGTCCTATATTCAGATTATAACAAGTACGACAAATAGGTCTGGGTACTGGAAATTTTAGGAAAATCAGTTGTCGTGTTGAGGTCACCCCTTGTGCATTTCAGGCTATTTGCACACGAGGTTATAAAAACTTATGAGAGGACAAGTACTACTGTGATAACAAAAGGAGGCAGGGGAAAGGTTTGACTCCTCCAGGGATGGCAGGTGAGCAATACAAGTACCTCGATCAAGAAATTCATGACAGGCTGATGTAGATTTGTAGCAATCACCATGCAAGAGATTCAGCCATATATACTTCATAGTAAGACAGTGGTTTTCAAGGTATGATCGCCAGAGGAGTAGCATAAATGCCACTAGGGAACCTTTCAGAACTGCAGATGTCCTTTCCCTGCTGAGATCTACTGAATCAGAAACTCTGTGTATTTTATCAAACCTCCTAGGGGATTCTAATGTGCAGTGAAGTTAGAGAACAACTGTGTCAAGAGTGTTTTGTAAAATTTGGGGGAGTCCCCTTGCAGATTGGATGTTACGCAGTGCTTAGGAAGCAGAGAGATGCAACATCAGTTAGCAATGAGTCTTATAAGCAAAGAAATTAAGACAGGACCTCAGTCTCAAGAAAACTACCCTGCTGTGTAGGTGGGCAAGGACTTGGAAACAGAGACACACAGTATTTATAAGGGGCAATGGGCTAGACTCACATCAGAACATTCTGGATTCAGGTAGAGCTATCGAACTGCTAGATAAGCAGTCTAGCTTGAATTTTGTTCAAGCTAGACTGCTTATCCCTCAATTTTTTATTCTCTAAATAAGTGTAATATAAATGGCATCAGTCTTCTAGAGTTATTGCGAAAAATAAGTGAAATATTCAGAATAACCTTGTCACATAGAAGGACAGAATAAATATACACCCACATTATACTTTTAATGTTATTAAAGCAGCAGCATGAGTTTTGTGTTCCTAAATAATAATTTCGAAAAACTTAAAAACATGGCTTTTTGAAATATAAAGATATGTCAAAGATTTTTTTAATTAAAGAAGTCTGTGTTCAATGAAGTTTTTGAAGGTCAAAGATTAATATCATCTTTCAAGAAATGCTGAAATGTTTCTAACAAACATAACACTTGTTAATAATATCCTACAAAACAATACACAGTAATGTTTATATTTATCTTTTTTATCAGACTAAAACCAACTGCATCTCTCTCAGACAGCATTTATGTACATTAGGATAGACAGGAATTATTTGTATTACCATCCCAGGTAAAAAGCATCGAAATGATACCAATTTTCTGTACGCTAACCTCTAGCTCTCCAAAATTATAAAATAGCCTACTCAATAGAAAGTTAATTGAATATTCATCCCAGTACCACTCTAAAAGAACATGCAGCAATTGATTTTACCTGTCTTCAATTTGGGTATAATTTTTCTTGATGGAAGTTTTATAAAAAAAATAGAGTAAAAGAAGATTATGGGGAATGATTTATAGGAACAAGGCAGAATCCGATGCAAAGGTGACATGGCTAGTGCTTCTGGACCCCAAGGCATTATGGACCTGCAGAAAACTACAGGAAAGGGACTGTAAAAATGAGAAGCCTTGCTGCCAGAGCACCTGGAGGAAGATTGCAGCATCTGTAAAGCAGTGTCAGTTGGGAAGGAAGAGAAACTTAAACTTGAAAAATAATTTCATTGCAATTGGTCAACAGAAACCAATCAGAACATTATCCTTAGCAGTATGAAGCATGCACTTATTCAAAGTGAAACCATCAACAAGATAGCTAAGGTTTTTATGGATATTAATATTCATACTTGGGGGTTACTCGTTGTATAACAATGCATTTTTCTATAATCCAAACAGAATCAGCAAGTCCGGGATGATTACTTGACCTTTAAATTCTTGTCACAGAATAACTAGAAAATAAAGCACAAGCGTGTATACTGCCTGATGAAACGCAGCAGAAAAGTTATCTGGCCAGTGTTGAATCAGTGGTTTCAATACAGCATAGACGCAGGATGAGGCTGCCGAATCTCATGTGGGAGAGCCTTGGCGAGAAGAAGCAATACTTGATTAAAGAGATGAGTGACCATTTTTGCTTGTTTAAAAAATTCTGTATCGTTATGGCAATGTTATGTTTGATTTTTTTCCCTCAAAAGTATCTTACAGAAAGAAGCATGGATCTTAGGGGGAAAAAAAAATAGAAGCTGTAGTTGAATTCTCAATATTTTCCTATGTGTTTTCTGATTTTCTGTCATGGAATGGAAAAGCGGGTGATAGTAAGAATGCTTTGAAATTTTTTTTTCTTAACTGCATAATAATCATTGTAAGTTTTTTAGTACTTTAAAATTTTAACTTATTTAACAAAAGTTTATTGGGTATCTACTTTAATAAGACTAAGTACTATGCAGAAATGAAAAAAGATAATATGATACTATTTTTTTCAAGGAAGTTTTATCTGAGAATGAATTAAAAATGACTTCAAATACAGAGAGAAAGGTGTGGTAAAATTAGTAATATTCTAAGACAGCAATGGCATTGTGACAGGAATGTCTTAGAGAATTTAGAAATAAAAGAAGGAGAGACATGTCTATGAATAAACAAATTGGAAAATAGAGGGGGGAAAACTGGCTAAAGAGAATCAAAATATGTACGTGTTCAAAGGAAGAGAGATTTTCCTAATATAGAACAGTAGTTTATAAGCAGAGGTTTTATGGAAGGAGAAATATTTAAGACAGGATTTCCTCTGCTTTCAATTGTTTGGGCATGAATTATTCTGAGCATGGCTCCCAGAAGGATTCCTAGGATTCTGTGACATTATGCTCACCTCTTATGTTTACGGGGAGTTCATGATTGAGATACTTGATTTCTGTGAGTTTCAATAAGCTGATCAAGATGCCTGGTAAACCACATGTTTCCAAGAGAAAGTCTCAACAGTTAAAAAGAAATTCAAAAAGAAAAACTGATGATGATGAAGAGGAGTCAAAGAAAAAGGTTAGAAACACAATAAAAAGAAATAAAAATCATTCAAAGCATCTGTCTTCTGAAGGACAAACAAAGCTGCCTAACATGAAACAGATAAAGACAGCACCCAACAGCAGAAGAAAAGGCCACCTGGATCAAAGAATAGCAGAGAGCATTTGCAAACAATAATGGATTCAGTAATAGTAGCAATTTTGAGTAATCGTAGTAGAGAAAAAGAAGAAATGCTATATCATCTGAACTTACTGAAGAAGAAATTGCTACAACTTTGTGAAACCCCAGAAGTCCCTCCTAAAAAGCTGAAAGATTTGACTCACGTATCAAGTCTAGTGAATGTGAAATTACGGGAGCGAGCTAATAAAGAAGGTCTGGCATTAATGCAGGAAGAAAAAGAAAAAATGACAGAGACTGCAGAATTGATGACTAAGAATACCCGGAGCCTAAAGAACAAAATTGAAATCCTGGCAAGTGATGCACAAGACGACAAGACACTAAAACAGGTGCTTCAAAGGGATAGTAGAGTATACTCTCTCTTCCAGAACTTTCTCAGAAAAGTCTCAAAGCACCCACACTTCAGAAAGAAATTTTGACACTAATTTCAAACCAGAATGTTCTTCTAAAGGACTTGGATGCTCTTCATAATTCCTCCCGGATTAAGAACATGGTAAGGCTCATTGAAGAAGCCTATAAGATAGTGGATGCCTCCTAGAGACTTTTTTCTTAGATTCTCCCATGTTAACTTACTATTTATGATTTACAAAGCTGATCTGTTGATATTACAGAGGCTGAGGCTTCTGCAGGATTTATTATGCCCAGACACACACTTGAAAATTATCATTAGTATCTAATGTAGTTCTGGAAACTCTTTTTAGCAATTGCCAAATCTAGGAAATCAACATTTATATTGTTGTATCTGCAATTACTTGTCTAAAACCACTAAAAGAATAGTAGGCGTGACCTAATGGTTTGTAATGGTTAAATGGAACTCACTGGTTGAGTGTGGAATTGTGGTATGTAAATTAATTACGTGCAGTACCTGGTATGGAAAAGAATAGTTGTTTGCTATAACTAACTATATAGCTGATGGCTTTCATTTTCTACCTGATCATTTGGAAGCTAGAAAATCCTCACTTTTTTACCTATCTCCGTAGACTCTTTGTGAAGTAGTTAAGAATTGCCAGGTATGTTTAACTTAGAAGGTAACATCAACATTTTGTTTCTTTAGTAGTTTGGGGAATAGATTTATTTTCTTCAGTCATGAAGCATAACTTTACTTAAGAAAATTATTTTAAAAGGAACCTTAGCACACTTATTTCCTTAAAATAAAAATCAACTCCCCCCTCAATCCTTCCTTATAACCCTTTCCCTTAATTAGCTTATATATATATATATGAATAAATTTTCACTTAATTATATATTTAAAAAGCTGGACATCAACATAATGGGTAACATCTAATTAGTGTATGACAGGAGGATACCAGGAGAAAAACCAGGTACATTGGTGCCTAGAGAGGACCTTATGGTTAAAACTTAAATGGGCTACATATAGAGAAATGGCTTGATAATTAGAGATAATAAAAGATAATTGAATATAATTAGCAGTGTCTTATTGCATTAAAATTTCCAAATGTTATTGTATTTAAATTTTATAATAACATATTAGGTAATATCATAACTATAATTTCTGGATAAAGAAATAAGCTGCTACAGTCAAATACCTAGTGAGATGTTAGACTATATTCTTAATCAAATCTGTCCAGTTGTCTTTAACCCTTATTGTCACCCGGCTGCATCTCAGGCATTTGGAGTAATACAGATATTAAAAAACTTCATGATTCAACTCTAGATTTTTGAATGCGGGGTATAAAGGGAAAAGAGTAGTTATAAACAATACCAATGTTTCATGGCCAAGTCAATTGGAAAGCGGTGGCACCATCAATGTAAAGAGTTTTACTGTGGGATGAAATCAAAAATTACTGGTAGGACCTCAGGAAATTATATCGAATAAACCCAGAAATTATATGTGGACTTCAGGAGATATTTCAGCTCAAGATATGGATAAAAAGGATAACAGAAGAATAAAATCCAGGAGAACATTAATTTTAAAAGTAGAAAGAAGGAAGAGGAGCAAATCGAGAATGAAAGTTTAGCCAGCATGGGCTCGGCGCCTGTGGCTCAACAGGCTAAGACGCCAGCCATGTACACCTGAGCTGGCGGGTTCAAATCCAGCCTGGACCCGCCAAACAACAAAGACGGTTGCAACCAAAAAAAAAAAAATGGCCGGGTGTTGTGGCAGGCACCTGTAGTCCCAGCTACTTGGGAGGCAGAGACTCGCTTGAGCCTGGGAATTGGGGGTTCCTGTGAGCTGTGATGTCACAGCACTCTGTCCAGGGTGACAGCTTGAGGCTCTGTCTCAAAAAAAAAAAAAAAAAAGAAAGTTTAGCCAGCATGAAGAGAGAGAAGTAAGGGAGCCTTCTGATTTTGCATCATAGGGGGAAGGAGAATGGGAAGGAGAATAGAGTTTCAGGGAGCACTGGTGAAGTGTGCACTACTCAAAGGGTGATGACTGTGTGTATTGTGAGACTCAGGGGGACCCTTAAAGGTAAGAGTTGTCCAGTGAAAGTAGAAACTAGATAGAAAGAAGAATGGGAGTGAGTGGTTGGTAGGCAAATGGATGCCAGGGACAAGGCCTAGGAAGGTAAAACTTAGTTCTACTTACTGCATGTCTCATGATGATGCTATCAATTTTAGTATGTAAGAAAAAAATTGAAGTGGAAAACGCATAGTGGTTTGAGAACCACAGAAAAACCAAAGCTAAATTGAATAAAGTAGCTAATCAAATACAATAACGAAAAGCCTGGGATTTTAGCCAAGAGCGACATATCAGGGGAAGGATGGAAAGGGTAAGGAAAGTAAGAGGAATTATTGAGAAGATTACATAAAGTGCGATCTTAAGCCTATTTAATGTTAGTGATTCTCTTTATCTGAGGGACTTATTTTTTCTAGCTAGTCAGTTATTTGGGTCAGCATTTGTGTGGGTGCGTGCATGTGTGAGAGAGAGAGAGGGTGAAAGAGAGAGACGGGGGAGAGAGACAGAGAGAGGGAGGGGGAGAGAGAGACAGAGAGAGGGAGGGGGAGAGAGAGAGACAGAGAGAGGGA
>CAUYON010199880.1:0-15955 GCA_963573935.1 Arctocebus calabarensis
GGCACGATTCATATACATTCAGAAATGTTTTGATCGTACTGTTACAGATAGCCTTCATGGCATTTTCTTGATCACTATATAAAGACATTGATACTCTACATTTAATAAGTTTCCCCAGTACCCTGCTAAGATGCACCATAGTGAATTCCAGTAAGTTTATCAGTCAGGTTTTGCAACATTGAAAGTTTTACTCTAGAACATAGTTGGCCTCACTGGTGACCCATGTCTTCCACATCCTTTGGTCAAGCGCGATAATTTTCTTTGTACATTATATACGTAATTCTTATTAAGTTTATTTTAATGAGTTCTATATGTTTGTGCTTATTTGGATAGGCTGATTATTGCTAATATTTAGGAAATTTATTTATTTTTTAAATCTATTGGTTCTGATTACTGTTTTAGCTGAACTTGGTTAGAAGTAATCATTTCTTCAGTAGATTCTTTAGGGTTTTATAGGCAAAATAATCCTTTCTAACAATTTAATTGGAACTCTTTTCTTTTATTTAATTGAGATGGATTTTTTTGTAGATTTTGAGACAAGGAGACTTGTATCTTAGGTTTACTTTTCCTTAAAGATGAAATACGCTCTGAAGATTAAGCCACATGCAAAGCTTCATATCTTTCAGTCTTTACAAGAACTTTAGAAAGGTTAGCTTGCTTTGACAAGTGTCCTAATATAAGGTTGGGGGATATTATTTAAACTTAATTAACATTAAGTAGGGAACAGAGAGAATCCAATTTCTTTACATTTAAGTAGCTAGTCACTCACTGACTTGATTACAGAAAAACAAGCAAAAGTTATTTCTGGATCATTGAAATAAAATCCACTGACTGAAATTAATTTACTAACTGACAGTAAACTCACTGACAGTGAATATGATCAGGCTTACTAAGCTTACCTATATTTGCGTGGACAATAATTGGCATGTTAAATATAGAAAGAGTATGATTGTATAGCACATTGTTTTCTCTGATCCTTGGGACAGAACTTATGATTAACAAGCTTGAAAAGAATAATTATTTCTGTGGATAAGAAATATTTAAATATGTAAATACTTAAAGTAGAGAAAAGTAGAACTTTAAAACTTTAAAGAAGGTCAGAGTTTACATGATGAAATTAGGCCTAGACAGGCAAAATTACCTGCAGAAGTTTGCAGCTAGGCAGTGTGAGAAGATGACGAGAAGCCATATTTCTTGACTCTCTAACTTCATCCATAGTCAGACAATTTCTAAAATACGCCTTATCGGTAATTATCTTTTTGTTTATTTAAAATATGGTTAATTGAATTCATGGACATTGATAGTCCTCAATCTTGAATCATCAAGATGTCAGGAATCTAGCCCTTCATGGATCATTGTGCTTTGGATGTACATTTGAAATTTTCAGAGTTATTCCTCCAGGAGTAAAGCTCAGCCTAGGACCTCCCAGCTTATGCTTGTCTACATCTGGACAGTGATGATGCAGCAGGACTACTGTCCTCACTGTTCTACTACCCAGGGCAGTGTATAATGGTACAAGAGAAGGCACCTCAATAACCGGCTATTAGAGATCCATTCGTCCCGCCTATTTTTGGTAGAAACACAATAGCGTTATGAGGGTAATTATTAGTTTTTGTCAGAGACTCCTAATTAATCTCTGAAAAACAAACCGAAAGTTTTTCACTTCTCCTTTAGTAGATCAAACAGTGGCTATCAGACCTGTATTTTATTTGATAATCTTTGCATCAGATATTGTTGATTACATTCCAACCTTCTTATAGATTGCTTTTTCCTTGCTGGAAAACTAAAAACTACATTCTCCTGCCTCCCTTGCAGCTAGGATACAGTCTTGGTTTTACCAATTAGAGCCATTCCAGTTATGACTTGGAAAAATAAGAAGAAGCAAGACTCATTCTGTGACAGTAATGGCAAAGCTCTTTGGAGTCCAAGCTCAAGGGGAGTGGATGCTTAGAGACAGGCAGTGGTCTTTCTTTTTAACAGCCCTGGAATGTATCTGACTGTTATTCCTGACTGCTTTGGTTTTGGTTGTGTAATGAACAAGCCTAGGTCTTTATTTTTCCTGGAGATTCTATGATGTTCTTAATATCTTTAATGTCTCTTTCTGCTGATTAGCTACACTTAGCTCTTTTGATTGAACTAAGGACAATGTATATAATCTTAGCAATAATAATAATCATAGTTAATTTTTACATTATAGGCAGTCCCCAGGTCATGAAAAAAATAGGTTCTGTAGGTTTGTTCTTAAGTTGAATTTGTATGTAAGTTGGAACAAGTACATTTACCTATTACCTATAATAGACTCTATTTGTAAGTGCAAGTTGTATATCAGTTTGATGTTTGTAACTCAAGGACTTATTGTAAGCCTCATAAGTGGGAGTTGTACATGAGTTAGATGTTTATAATTTTGTAACTTGAGGATCTATGTAACAGTATTATATATACAAAATACTAGTAACTTTGTAGTGTATCTAACCTTCTGTGTATCAGGCAGTCTTCTAAGCACTCTACATTTGTGAATTTATCTATTCTTCACCTTCATCCTTAGAAGTTTAGTACTATTATTCCCATTTTAAAGATAAGGAAACACAAATGTAGAGAGAATAAGATGCCTAAGATCACATAGCTAGCAAGGGAGAAATGGGTCAAATTTAACCCCAGGCCATTTGGCTTTGCAGCCCATAACCTGACTCCCAGGGCTCTTATGAAACAAGTAATATTGTTAACATGTTACAGAAGCAGAAGTGAAGTACAGTTCAGAGAGAGTCTGTGACACCACAGTTTGGCTGGTGAGTGACAGGGCACAAGTGTACCAACATCTCCAGATTCCACATCCAGGGGTCTTTCTGCTAACCTCACTGCTGGTCAGACTTTCACTCTATTACTTATTTATCCATTCATTTTTTTCAGACTGTTAACTACTCATGCAAGTCTCCATTCATTCCTATGATCTTTTCCATTTGTGGAAGAATATGGAGTTCATGGTCCCAGGGCCTCTTCTTGCATGCTGAGACTCACACCTCATTTCCTTTGGGGTTCTATAGAGGTGTAGCATGGCCCATTAAAAAAACACCACCTCTGCTCATATCTCATGATTTTTACAAATTAATGATCTACGTAAAAATGGGCCATTGCTTTTAAAAGTGTGCAATAAAAAATGATAAGAAATGCCAGACTGAGGATCATAATAGAAAAACAACTGTTTGGAGGTATTTTTCTATGGTATGGTCCTCCAGCCTGAGTGCTTTAAGTAGAGTCAGCTGGTGGGTTTTTTTTCTGGGCTGGGAGCAGAGTTCCACGTTCAAGGCCTCGAGTGTTCACACATGGCTGGGTGCAGAATCAGAACTGCCTGTGAAGTCAGAAGAGGCTTAAATCTGAGGCCTGCCAATAGGCGTATCAATTAGACAGTGACCCAGAAATTCTTGGAAGAGTGATTTTGAGCTCCCTTCTAGCTCCTTAAGGGTTTCTGCTGTTCCTTCCACCCTTCCATGATTCCTTGGTAGAAAGCCGGAAGAGCTGGGATTTATGCCAAGGAAGGTTTAGGAAAACAAAAGTTAACTGCTGTAGCTTTGAGAAATAAATTGCTCCGCGAGGCAAGGAAAATTCAAAGATCTTGGGAGAAAAATGAAGCCACAGTTTCAATTATAACTGTTACCAGGTTTAGATTTAACTTTGGGCCAAAGTGTCATCCAGACAGATGTTCTTGCAATTTGGTTTCCATAATAAATGTTGTACTTGTGAAAATATTTTAATGACATCTCGGTGCTTTACTAGCCCTCAAATTCTAGGAGATTTTCCAGGTCAGGCGAGGACCATTTGCACCATCTCACCCAGTGACCTTTTTCATTCTGCTGGGGCTCATGGAGAACATTAAACTTGCAGATGCAATTATTGCATAATAAAGTATTGATTTCCTAAGAAACCCTATAACATTTTCTTCTTCATAATTAGCATTTACAAGGAATTCATCCAAGAACTTTTATAGAGAATTAACCACCTATTACCCCTTGAAAGAAACAGTGCTTTAGTTAAAGAATAAACAACATTAGAAAATAGCTTCAATTTGCTAAACTACAAATCAGATGCACATTATATGTAAAAATTCTCACCACGTCCCAGTTCAAATTTTAAAAGAGTTCTGATATGTGCTTTAAGCCATTCTGAAAATGTCTGAAGGCAAATTGAATTACCTTCTCACAGCTGATATGGGCTTTAGTTTTGCTTGGCAATGGGGTAACTTACTGACTCATCTCCTATGGGCAGTTGTCATCTGTTAAAACACCAGAAAAAAGAACAATGCATAATTATCAAACTGAAAGTTCCCCTGAAGTCAAAGATATGTTCAAATACAATTTAAAGATAATTTCTGCGTGTTGATAACTGAGGTTATTTAAAACTCCAAGGGAACAAAGGCTATGATAACTCTGAATATATTCAGAGGAGGAAAGAGAAGATTTATAAATAAGTCATCCCGATGAGATGTTTTTCTATGCGTTTCTGGTTTGCTCCTGCTGAAGTTAGGGAAGTGCTTTTCATGTCCTTCGCTTGTCCTCTTGAAACTGTCTCCTGCCTGTGTTGAACTGGGGGGCTTCAGTGCTGCTGGGTCTGGAGGAATATTGTGCTAACATTAATAGAGTACCAGCCAACATGACTTCCATTTTAATTACACTAACCGATAAGCTCTGTCACTTATAAATTTTCCCTTGTCTTTAGCTATATGTTTCAACTCCTTACTGGGCAGTAACTGGGCATTGGCCTTGAAATCAGGGAGATGTGTTATCACTTCCTCCTTCTGGATCTCCCAGGGGAGAGTAGGAGGCATTCATTCAATCAGCCAAATGATTCCTCAAGTTTCTCCTGTGTCCTCAGTGAAGTGTTGAATGGGGTATGGAGTTAAGGTTGGAAAAAAGACATAACTCCATCCTGGGGTCACTGAGACTAAAGTATGTTGCTCACATGTGCACAGATAGCCAATCACATGTCACGATACGGGTACTGCTTTGGCCCATGCTGCTGTCTGAGCATGGAAGGTCTTTTTCTTATTTCTCCAATCAACCGAGATGAATCGTCCTTTGAGATATAGCTCATAATCTCTTCCCTCCAGGAAGCTTTCTTTAAACTCAGAGATAATAGCTTCAGTATTTTCCAGATGATGTTAAAATTATCTTTTCATGGGTCTAGCTCAATTATTAGAATCTGGTTCCACCCAACAAGGATCAGTTTTGTTCTTAATATTCCCACTAAAATATAGCCTAGCAACTATCTTTCAATGGTATTGAGTGACCACAAGGAAGGGAGTAAGGCCCATGTTCTCTGCACACTGTAGCACACAGTTTTCCTAATGATATGGTACCTATTACTATTTGGCATTATAGTTACTTGATCATGTCATCTCTTCTAATGCACTGAAGGGTTAGTGATGCTTTGTAGCAAAGACATATTTGTGCCCTGGGCCTATCACTTATTAAATATTAGCCAAGGGACTTGGATATTTTACTGTAAAAATGTTAATTTCATAAAATTGTTATAAAATTTAAATGACATGAAAAGTGCTTAACAGTGTTTGACAATCCATGTATATTAATTAACTGTCATTCTCCATTCCCTTACTTTCATTGATGGAAAGAAAACTGTCTAGAATGATGTATCTTTCACTGGTAAATATTCAAAAACAGTGGATGAAACAATTGAAAGCCAATTAATTATAGAGACAATCAATAGGATGGACATACAGAGAGAGACAGTCATTGTGGGGGCTCAAAGGGATCATGTACAAAGGGTGAGCTGAGGGAACACTCAGGGCTGCACAGGGTTTCCATTGGTGGTACCCTGAGGAAAACAGCTACTATTGACCATGCATTTATTTATTTTGTGCCAGGCATTATGAAACCACTCCATATGTCTCATTTAATCTTCATAATATTTAAGCATTATTATAATTGCTATCATTTTACAGAGGAGGAAACTAAGTGTTGCATAAATTCTTTTCAATTTTATGTAGATAATGTTTTAGTCATCTATTGCCACATTAATGCTATGTAACAGCCCACATCAAAACTTAGTGGCTTAAAATGATGATCATGTATTGTCATGCTCACAGGCCTGTGGGTTGGACTGTAACTCAAGTGAGCTAGATGGCATCTAGGCTCTGGGCCCTGAAGTCAGCTACAACGTCCATTGTATGCTCCTGGGACCAGTGGCTACATGAGCATGTGGTCTGTTCCACATGACTCCTTAGCCCCTCATGTCACATGTGCTAGCATCCCATTGGCCAAAATAAGTCACATGACCCACCCCAAAGTCAAGGGATGAGGAAGTTGATACTACCCACCCTGAGGTCATAAAAAGGATGTGTAGGTGGGTTTTTTTTGTTTGTTTGTTTATTACAAGAGTGTGAGAAATTGGGGACCAATAATTCAATTCCACGAGTAATAACTAGCAGAGTGAGTAATCTATATCTGGCTGACCTCAGAGCACAAGATCTTACTCACAAAAAGGCATATTAGAAGGAGAATGAAGGGATACTCAGCCTAGAGTGAGGACAGTACTGAAAGCATTGGAGTGGGCAGAGCACAGAGAACCTTGAGAGCAGTGACTGAATGTATCATCTAGCAAACATTCATGGTTTCTTAGAGAACCAGTATTGAACTCTCAGCCATCTTTTGGTGACATGGCAACTATCTGCCCCAAGTTTCAAAGTGCCATCTATACCCAGAGCCTTTGTTAACCTAATCTATAGCAGTCATCATCAAAATAAGAAAGAGATGATAGGATTGAAAGGGTTTAATTGAACATGATTGAGTAGAGGACCATTTACAGAAGGAACCCACATGAGATTAACAGGCATCTAGGAACTCGCAACAGTGAAAGACGTTATTATCTGTATGCCTGAAGGCCTGTGGGGAGGGAACAGTTATTCCTCCAATGAGAGCTGGAGCTGTGGCGAAGGGGCTGGCAGCAAGGCCACAGCACTGTCCCATTGTCAGAATCATGACAAGAGGACAAGGGGCATGGGAGGGGAGAAGATGGGTGGAAATGGAGGAATTAAACAACTTGGCCTGTCTTTCTCTCCCATCTTTCTCATCTGCTGGCGATTTTTGTCAGCCAAACCCACCGAGGAGGCCAGAATATAAAGGAGTATCAGATGTATAGAGGCCACCAGCTAGAGTACAGAACAGAACAGAGAAAAACAATGAATTGATCTGGGAGGAGGAAAAGGAAAATGAGCACACAGCTCTCTGTCCTGACAAATTAGAATAAAAATAGCTCTTCTGGCCAGATGTAGTTCTAAGGATGAGTAGCTTAGCAAAAGCACCTGGTGAGGAAACAAAAATAGTTACTCTTGCGGCCTGTGCCTCAGTGAGTGGAAACCAGGCTGGGTTTCAAACCCCCCTTCCCAGGTTGGGGTGCCTTGGTGTCAGGTAAGCTGCACAATAGTACTCAGTAGCCCTCTCCTACACACTCGGGACCTGCCATGTCTGACTACTAGCAGAGAAAGCAAATCGCCCCAAATTGGTTGTGATAGGAAGTTTAAAAAATAGGTCGTTAAGGATTTAAGAATTTGAAGTTGATAAAGCTCCATCACCAAGAGAATGAAATGGATTTTGTTGTCTTGCTTACATCTACTGAAGCTCATTGTTTCAGGCAAGATCCTGTTTCCTTGGACTCCTCTGGAAACCACGTGCCTTCTCAGATGATAGCCAAGATTCCTGTGTGTTGCCTGGTCTAGACCCCTCCTCCCACCACCGATCATACTCTAAGCATCTCCAGCCACTGCATGCAGCCGTCAGGGAGGAGGCTTCATCTATCCCTACTAGTTTTGTATCTAAATCACACCCAAACTCCCCATGGCCTGAGAATAAATAAATGTATCTGATGTGCAGGGCCATTGGTTTAAGAGGTTTGAAGAGGAAGGAGCCAAGTTCATACCCACCTAATGATCCTTTCAGGCAGCTTTAAGTGTCTTCACTGCTTTGTGCAAACAAGACAGCCTTGCTGTGCTGAGAGTGACAGCACACTGGCCTGTGCTCTCGGGCTCCCAAGTTCTCTGAAGGGTAGGGGTGTTCGCACCTGTCTTTCCTTTTTGCCATTTATTCTGAAAAATCTGTTTTTAGCTAGGCTCCTAGGTCTTCAGGACCATCTAATAATTATTGAATCTTATTCTTTGTTCAAAAAAAAAAGAAAAGAAAAAGAAAACTCCAAAATGCTAACTGGGTAGCTGTACTATGTGTTGTTTGCAAGAATTTTGTGAGCACTAGAATTACTTATTTATTTATTCAATTAAATATGAATAGGTCTCTACCATGTAACAAATACTGATGTTATTGAAATAAGACAAAGTCTCTGTCCTTAGGAAAACCCTAAATAAAAGTCCATCTTGAACTCCAGATGCTGAGTTGAAAAACTTAAGAGTTCTAATAAGTCAGGCCTTTACTTTTCAGCAGCTCAGTTTTTATCTCCATTTGATAAATGACCCATGGAAGGATCAGAGAGGTAACAGTTTAACTTGTCTCAGGCCTTATAGCTGCTCAGCACCAGAGAAGAGGCTAACACACTGTTCTTTCTCCCTTGCCACAATTTCTTGGTTAGCAGTGGGAGGTGTTACCCTGGATGTGCTAAGGAGCACCCATTACCTGGCCAGGAGTAACTGGAGACCATGTCACTTCATTCACAAGTGGAACCATAAACAGGCCGTTCTTGTTAGACACTGCATGGGGTCTGTAACACTTCAAGGTTTACTGGGAAAATCTGAAATTATGAACTTGGCAGTGACCTCATTTTCAAAGCCAGTCCTACAGCCTCCAGTGAAAAGTTTCTGGCTTAGATGTATTTTATACATCTCACTCTTTGGACTAGAGGGGAAATGGCTTTTGACTCATCTGGTAGACCAGCTGTCTCTGGGTTGCAGGGCTTGGTTTATTCCTTGGCCAGGGGGAGCCATTTGACAATCTCTGGCCCAGAATGAGGTCCTAAAAGCTAAATGATACCATCCTTACTGAGAGATGACCAAGAGGACCTGACCTCCCCAGCCCTCAGCCAATGCTTGTATCCCAGAGCCCCTGAGACAAGAACAAAATCTTGCTCCACGACTGTGTGGTTATACTTAGTTACATAGCAGTGTAATTAATGCCACTTAATATAAAGTGAAAACAGAATCTCTGCTGCTGCCAACTTCCTCTGGTTCAGCCAATACTATATGCTGACTTCATTTATAAGCATTATTTTCTTTTTCATCATGCTGATTACAGAAAATCACTCCAAGAAAGAGGAACAGACATCAAACCTCAACTGACAACACACCAAATGCAAAATTTAGATTACAGATATTGATCGCCATCCAGCATCATGCCAGTTGCTCCATAAAGTTGAAGCCCTCCTGACTTCCCTTCAATGGTCAATTTAAATGCATCAGCCCCATGAGCTCTGGTTGATGCCAGGTAGGGATCTTGGCTGCAGTCACGTTGCCTATTTCTTCCATTCATTCTTACCAGCAGCCCAGATTCTCTGTTAAATGTCTGAGAAAAGCTTGGCGAAAATAAACTTTTGGTTTCTAGTCATGTCGTCATTGCTACAGTTTCATTAGGATGGGCCTGGCTGCCCCTGTGGGCATTTTCCTACATTTCATCTCCTGTGCTTGGGTGTGGAATCCATGAGTCAGCAAGGCCTGGATGGAGCATGGTCTGTCTGTCTGGCCCCAGCAGAAGGCAGTGCTGTCTGTGGAAATCTTCAGAGTTGGAGCAAAGACAGTCAAGGCTTGGAAAATAAGGGTTTTGTCAAATCATCCTTGATAATGATGGAGAAGCTTTTGCATAAGATTATGGTAAGGGGGAATGTGATTTTTGTTCTTGGCCAAGGTGCCAACTCACCTGTACGGTTTGGTGCTGGAGGGATAACAGGAGGAGACTTGCAAATCTGTCATGGAGCCAATACGATCTCAGAAAATAGATGAGATCCAACCAGACACCATGTTTAGCTCTGAAACAATCCTTCTAGTCAAAATTCCAGATCCAGCTCTAGCTCTTTTGAGTAATTCTTAATACAGCCGTTGCCCAGAAGCAACTTGGTTTCATCAGTGGTGATACAGACCTAGGGAAGATTAAAAAAAATCACCATGAATCATATCTGACTCCACCTCTCTGCCTTACTCTCCAGCCAGGGGGAGCTTCTCTAGCAAGGCAGATCTATCTGGATGGGAGAGTGGACTGGGTATCAGGCCTTCCCTGGAAGTGAAACACCACTGATAATTAAATTAAGCTCTGAGTCGATGCACATTTTCCAAAAGTCTGGAAATCTCTGAAGAGCACAATTAGAGAACTCGGCACTTCAACAATTGGATTGAAGAGCACAATTAGAGAACTCGGCACTTCAACAATTGGATTTGCCACATCTTGCTTTAACTTTCAAGACACATGAAAACGCTAATGTCTATTGTTATATAGAGAGAAAGATGGGAAAATGTAAAGCAGGCTCTAGAAAATAACAAACAATGCTTTCCGCCGTCTTCCCCAGCCCCCTGTGCCCTAACTGGTGTTGGAACTGTGTGGTTTACAGCCTCAATAATCAGCGACTCTCTGCCCTTCGTCTTCTGGGTCCCCACCCCCGGGCAGGACAGACCCAAAGCAGGCTCCCCGCGCAGCTGAGATTCACTCAGGGGGAGTCACAGATTGCCCTATATCCTGTGGGTATTATCAGGGGAGGACTCTTCCTGACCTCTTGACTGTACGCCCTATGCCAGCATTCAAGTATACTCAAGAAAAACCTCAAATAAGGTCCTGCCCTGAGCAAAAGAGACAAATTTCCTTGTCCTTGCTCTCCATCCTCTCATAGGTCGTTCCTTCTTTCTTTCTCCATCAGCCATTCTCCTTCCTTCTTTCTTTCTCCATCAGCCATTCTGCTTCATCCTCTTGTTAAATTTTTGTCTGATTCATCTCTCCCACCTCCACAGACTTTCCCTCTGTGCTTTTGCCCTTGCTTTTTCTCTTCCAAACAGGGTTTTTTCTTTTTTTTCCTGTTTTCTTGTTTCTTGCTCTTTCCACTCATCTGATTAACTGATTTAAACTGAACTATTAGTGGCTAAAAATGGCTGCAAGTGATAATCCAGCCAGATAACATACATCTAAGAGTAAAAACTGTCATCCTACCTATTAGCATAATCGCTTCTTAGAGAAGGAACTCTTATCATTCTGAGAAAACGACTTATTAAACCATAGGAGGTAGAAGGTGAGACGCTAGGGACAATTTCAACAGGATCACGTTTTTAAAAAAATCCTTAAAATGCTTTGCATGAGAGACTTAAAGAAACCTGTGCTTTGTTCCTGACTGGAGGAGGAGAGAGGTTGGGTCGAGAAGTGTGATGGAGGGAGGAGGACATGGCATGAACTCGAGCTCTTTGTGAGACGAGAATGAATGAAATTTCCACAGGGGGTTGGGACAAAGCAGATGTTAACAATGAGCTCTAATATTTAACACCGTGTTCACTGTTGCAATGTAAACTCTTCTATAACTCCCTCCAAACCTTCATATATATCTATGGGACACATAAATACTTTCTCTGAGTGTATTTACATAATGCATGCGTGTGTATAAAATGCTACAAAAACACTAGGATTACAAAAGCAGAGGTTTTCTCTAGTGTGGGAGGGTGTCACCTGGAGACTAGACATCACTAAGGGGTCTAGGGAGAGGCTTAGGGGAGTGGGACCCTCTGAAATTGTGCATAAACTTTGTTCATGGGAACAAAAATGTTCTTACTTTCCTCTGACTCTCAAAGGGGTGGTTACTTCTCAAAAGTTATGAACTCTGCTTCTAGAGCCCATGACGGTATGAACATGTAGAAGCACACTGAGATTAATCAGTCTAGACGTAGAGCTGGGTCCTTCTACTTCTCAGTCTGTTCTGTCCCTAAGTGATCCCTTCCTTATCTGTGGATCCTTTTACAATCTACACATGTACTCCCAAGACCCAGCGTCTATAGCCAAAGCCTTTTTTAGAAACTCCACTTGAACATGTTAACAGGTGCCAAGGGGAAACTTTGGACCTTTCCTCACCTCGGATCCTTTGCCAGCCGTGCAGACCAGAGATGCAGGAGCCATTCTCAGTATCTCTCTCTCCACCATCGCTCTTCCCATATCCATTTCATCACCAAATCCCATGTCTCTCTCCATCGTCCTAGACCAGCCATTGCTACCTTTGTTTTACTGCTGTCTAGTCACTTATCAGACTACGGTCGCTCCCAGTGGTCCCTCTCCAGATCGGTCTCCATGTTGTCTAGACTAATAGATGGCACGTACAAGGAGCTGAGATGGAGACTAGCATGCAAGGAGTTTATTGGGAGTGTTTCTTGTATAAAGGAAGGGGAGTAAGCTTGGGCAGAGGGAGAAGTTGCCCTGTAACAAATCATCAGCTGAAGCCTCACCCAACACGATGAGGACTGTTGAAGTCGGTACAACCCTGCAGAGCTGTGCCACAGCAGAGAGAGCACCTCAGGCCTTTATACCAGCCGGGTTGGGGAACCTGCCACCTTCTGATTTTAAGATTGGTCTTTTTTGTGCACTGAGGGGAGACAGGAAAAGCTTCATCTTTCTTTGCTGCACTCCTTTTAACAAAGGGATTTGTTGTATAAAATTTGGATTCAGCCAAAAGGCCAACCTGAACTTAAGAACCTAGAAGGCCACAGGTTTCCCAGCCTTTTGTGGCTCAGCAATTCCCAGATTTTACAAATGAGGGCTGTTTTCTGGAAGTTCTTCCAGCAGCTGGATATTTCTCTTCCTCTCTCTCTCCTTCCCTCCTTTCCCCCTTCCTTCCTTCCTTCTTTCTTTCCTTCTCCCCTGCCCCCTCTCTCCTTCCTTTCTCTCTCTCCTCTCTCTGTCACACTTTTTGACAAGGCTGGAGGACCATGACATCATCATAGCTCACAGTGACATCAAACTCCTGATCTCAAGCCATCCTCCCCCTCAGCCTCCTGAGTAGCTGGGACTACAGGCCATCAGGCCTGGCTGATTTAAAAAAACAAAAAAATTTGTAGAGACAAGTTCTATGTTGCTCAGGCTGGTCCCAAACTCCTGGCCTTGACTGATCCTCTCATCTTGGCCTTCCAGTGTGCTGGGAGGGATTATAGGTGTGAACCACTGCACCAGCCAGATTTTTCATATTTGAAGGGGGATCTGCGTGACACAGTGACTTTCCTGATGCTGATCATGCCATCCCTTTGTTGAAGACACTTTCATTACCTTCCAATGGTTTTTAGGAGAAGCCTGGGCCTGGTCTGACCCATGTTTGACCTTGCCAGCCTCAGCTCTGTCCCCCTCAGCTTTGCTTTCTGGCTGACCTAAGTCTCTCATATTTATCTTGCTTCTTCCCTCCACTGGGATTTTGCATGTGTGATTTCCTCTTTTGTGATTTTTCCCCTCACCTCCTGTTTAGACCTCACCCTGATACCTCTTCCCGACCCACTAGCTGAGTTTCTCTTCATTATAGACTCACCGCATATGCTCCTCGGGCAGCACCACATGTCTCTGCTATAAGTAGCACATTTGTTTCTGTGATATTTTCTACTAATCACACGCCTCTTTAGAGGACAGCGTTATTCTTCACGAAGACAGAACTGGGTCTATTTTTTGCTCACCACTGTAGGGCCTTTTTCAGTTCCTGACCTATAGTCAGTGCTCAGAGAGTATTGGTTGATTGCAAAGTGAATAAATGTCCTTATTCTGCAGATCAGGTCACCAAAGATTGAAGTGCTATATTCTCATTAGTGCCCCTCTGCACTTCCAATATTCTACCCTGACACTAAGCAGCTGTTTGACTCTGGAAGTCAGAGGTGCACTCATACTCAGAGGTGTACTTACGTATTATTTGGAAATTTTGTGTCCTATTTATAGGTAAGTTTACAGTTAAAATTTAATTACTGCTTCTGACCTTTAGCTCCCCTTTTATGCTGAATCATTGATTTTTCTTTCCTAATATTTACCCACATTAGTTGTTGTCATCACATTAATAGGAACCAATTTGGATTCCAAAGAAAAACCATAAATGGAATTGGTAGATTAAATTTTTTTTAACTCTACATACAAAATACTCAGTTTGACCAGGTCTTTTGCTTTTCATTTGGTGGCTTGCAGTCTTTACTCCATGCAGATGTCCCATTCCCAGCCCAGTCCCACACAGGCAGAAGAAAGGAGATGGGACCACAGGGTATATTTCCAGGCTCAAGTTTAGAGAACAATGGTTTGCAATCCTGGGGCATAATTCACCAATCAGACTATACATGCAAATGAGTCATCCTGACTTGTTCCAAGGGGTTCCGTAAATAATATTACTCATCTCCTAGAAGCAAGCCATATTTTTACTGGACTTTTTACTTCAGTCTTGCATTACTAATGAGAATATATATTTTTAAAACTCTGTTATTTATTTCCCTTCTGCTTAATATTTCAATCAAATATACATTTACTATATTAATCACAGGACATGATAGTTTTAAAACCTCAGAAATCATTTTAATTGAATACCTCATGTCTGTTTATAGTTAATAAAACCTTTTTTTAACATCATTGTATTCAATTTTAATTTCCTGCTGTAAGTCATTTACTTCTCCCCTTCCTGAATTTTTTTCTTATAAAAATTCATATTTTATTTTGAAATCAAAGTTATACTTTTATGTTAATACTGCCAACCTGTTATTTAGCATTATAACAGTTTAAAAACTCATAAAATGGAGAATTGTGTCTTAATGATAAAAATGCATAAAAATTGACTTGAAGTACATCATGAAATAAAATCTCCCATCTGAAGTCAGTCATCTTCAGATGTGAACACAACTGATGAAGAGCAAAGTTCTGTGTTAAGACCTTTATGTATCTGCACGTGGATGAGTTCTGGATGGCAGTGGGGAGAGGGACGGAGGATTGAACATGGTACCAAGTGACACTTTCTCCCCTTGATTTGGCTAAAAATAACGTGTATAACACTTACAGATTTGGATAGTCAAGCCATAGAATTCATTGCACCACACACTGACTGTTCCCAATCCTTCCCATTTACTTTTAGAGTTGTGTATTCTTTATCTACAGATGACAGATAATGAATGACTCTTTAGCTATTCCTTTGATTAGAACTTCTTGGCTCCAGAGTCATGTTGTAAAATGAAGAGAAATGTGAGTTGAGAAAATTTGTCTCAGAAATTTAGGGCAGTGGTTCTCAACCTACCTAATGCTTCCTAACGCCATGACCCTTTAATACAGTTCCTCATGTTGTGGTGACCCTCAATCGTAAAATTATTTTTGTTGCTACTTTATAACTGTAACTTTGCTACCATTATGAATCAAATAATGTAAATATCTGATATGCAGGGTATAGTTTCATTGTTACAAAGGGGTCGTAACCCACAGGTTGAGAACTGCTGCCTTAGGCCTTCATTTACTGGAGTGAGTATTACTTGTCTTCTAGATTTTGTATCTAGTGTTTCCTGATAGAGCTTCCCCTATGGCTCTTCTTTTTTTTATTATCCTTATTATTAAATCATAGCTGTGTACAATAGTGCAATCAAGGTGTACAATGTGCTGTTTTCATATACAACCTGAACTATTTCCATCAAACTGATTAACATAGCCTTCCTGGCATTTTCTCAGTTATTATATGAAGACATTTGTATTCTGCATTTAGTAAGGTTCATCTGTACCCTTCTAAGATGCACCATAGGTGTGGCCCCACCAATTACCCTCCCTCCACCCCAACCTCCACCCTCCCGTCCCTGCCCTTACCCCTTTCCCCATATTTTTGTGCTATAGTTGGGTTATACCCTTCATACAAAAGCTATAAATTAGCTTCATAGTAGGGCTGAGTACATTGGATACTTTTTCTTCCATTCTTGAGATACTTTGGTAAGATGATTATGTTCCAGTTCCATCCATGTAAACATGAAAGAGGTAAAGTCTCCATCTTTCTTTAAGGCTGCATA
>CAUYON010199883.1:0-19784 GCA_963573935.1 Arctocebus calabarensis
TTGTGGCGGGCGCCTATAGTCCCAGCTACTTGGGAGGTGGAGGCAGGAGACTCGCTTGAGCCCAGGAGTTGGAGGTTGCTGTGAGCTGTGATGCTACAGCACTCTATCCAGGGTGACAGCTTGAGGCTCTGTCTCAAAAAAGTAAATAAATAAATAAATAAATAAATAAAATCTACCCTGCGCTTTGTAGTCAGGCTACTTAGCCATTTCTCATGCTACTTACCATGTTCTCCTACTAATAAAATATATTCTATTATTATTATTATAGACAGAGTCTCACTTTGTCGCTTGGTAGAGTGGCGTCACAGCTAACAGCAACCTCCAGCTCCTGGGCTTCGGTGATTCTCTTGCCTCAGCCTCTCGAGTAACTGGGACTACAGGCATCCGCCACAACACCTGGCTATTTTTTTTTTTGCAGTTTGGCCAGGGCTGGGTTCAAACCTGCCACCCTTAGTATATGGGGCCGGTGCCCTACTCACTGAACCACAGGCACTGCCCAAAATACATTCATTTAAATCAAGAAAGAATGTTTTTTCTTTTATAATTTCTTGCTCCTTTTCAATACAAGGGGAGAGGGATTTTTTTTCTGTGTTAAAGCACAGGAGGGACCAGATTAGTTGCAAATGTTCTCTAAAATTACAAATGGCATAGAATGGCATAAATCAGGCTCAAAGTGAGGACCTGGGACCTGAAAAGCCCAGAAGATCTTGTAACAAGGCCACACCACCATCAGACAGGACCAAGGACTTTGGAGGGAAATTTCAAGTCACTTTCACCACCACCACAATCCCCATACGCCGCCGCCCACAAGCTGAGCCTCCTGTGGCTATGGATGGGGGGGGTCCCCCCAAAGGTTCCCCACGAGGTGTCACCCACAGGAGCACTGCTGGAAGCTCCCCAATCCTCTTTGCTCAGCTTCTCTGAGCTCACACCACAGTCTTTTGGTTGAGCTACACTCCCCAGCTCCTCCTTTTCTTTTATTTAGCCCTGCTTTCAAGATAAAAAGGAATGAAATGGACTAAAGCAACGGTTCTCAACCCTGGCCACACTTTCAAATCTTTGGGGCTCTTTTTTTTTTTGAGTTGGGGGTCTCATTATGTCTCATCTCAGCACCTCAGCCTCCCAAGTAGCTGGAATGACAGGTGCAGACCACCATGTGCAGACACCAGTGTCATGACTCTTTGGTGGACTTTAGAAACATATTTATGTTCAAGCCCCATCCCAGAACAATTAAGGCAGAAGGAGGGGCAAGCATTGGCACTTAAAAAAAAAATCTTTCCAGGTGACACTGATTAAAGTACAGCCAAAGCTGATTCACAGGACAAGATTCTCAAAATACATCGTGTACAATCCCATTTAAATGACATGTCCAGAGTAGGCAAATCCACAGACAGAGAAAGTAGGTTAGTGGTGTCAGGGGCTGAGTGATAAGGGGAAACAACTTAATGGGTGTGGGTCTCCTTCCAGAGTGATGAAGAAAGTTCTGGAAATAGATAATGGTGCGAGTGCCATTGTTCACTTTAAAATGGTTACAACAAGGGCAGCGCCTGTGGCTCAGTCAGTAGGGCACCAGCCCCATATGCCGAGAGTGGCGGGTTCAAACAAAAAAACAGCCAAGTGTTGTGGCAGGTGCCTGTGGTCCCAGCAACTCGGGAGGCTGAGTCAGGAGACTCGCCTAATGTTACGCCATGGCACTCTACCGAGAGCGATAAAGTGAGACTCTGTCTCTACAAAACAAAAATTAAAAATTGAAAACAAGAAAAAAAAAAGAAAAAGGGTTACAACAAGCTTGGTGCCTGTGGCTTAAGCGGCTAAGGCGCCAGCCACATACACCTGAGCTGGCAGGTTCGAATCCAGCCCGGGTCCGCCAAACTACAATGACAACTACACCCATAAAATAGCCGGGCATTGTGGTAGGCGCCTATAATCCCAGCTACTTGGGAGGTGGAGGCAGGAGAAACGCTTGAGCCTGGGAGCTGGAGGTTGCTGTGAGATGTGATGCCACAGCACTCTATCCAGGGTGATAGCTTGAGGCTCTAACTCAAAAAAATAAAATAAAAATAAATAAAATGGTTACAACAGTAAATCTTATGTGTATTTTACAATAACAAAATCAAAAATAGCAAAATCCACATTGTTTTGCCCTGATAGGGCTGTTAATAAAATTCAACCTAAATTAAGATCTAAGTTGAAGTCAGCTTCAAACACAAATCATAAGAAAATCATAATTAGCAAGATCCTGCCAGGGCCTCCCTAGATGCAACAGGAGGTTGACAGGGTAATTATGTATTAACCTGTTTCCCCTTCTTCCTCTTCTAGAACTGGATTTGTGGGGAGAAGCAGGACAGGAGTCTCTATCACATTCCCAGCGTCCAGGACAGCACACAGCACATTTGACTACAGGCTACTGTGGGACCCTAATCTTTGATGAATATTGCTCTAGATGTACATTATAAAGACTCGCTTTTCCCAAACACCAGTGAGAGACATAAAATGGAAGGCACTAGAATGTACTAGTGTTGGGTGCCAGGAAAGGAGGGGACAGAAGACAAGGAGTGATGGCATAAACAATCCCACCTAAAACAGCATCAGAGACGCCAGGGAATGTCGAGCCCTGGGTCGGGGAGAGGAGGGCATGGAGAGTGTGCCAGGCAGAGGCAGAAAAGGAGGCTGTGCAGCAAGGGTCTAGGACAGCAGTGGGGGTGGAGGTGCAGGGGGCAAGCATGAGGCCCCAACAGGCTGTCACGCTCAACCACCCTGCACAGGGAACACAGCCACAACCGGACTCTGTGTGAGCCCCTGTGTTCCCAGAGCAGAGACCAGACAATAAGGGGAAATGAGCAGGCACTGCAGGGAGGGCTGGGGACTGTGAGGAACTGGCACCCGCAAGCCCCAACTGGTGATGGCGCAGACACTGGCTCTGACCCACTGTTGCCAGGCAACAGTGCAGGCCCCTGGCTGCCAAGTGCTCTGATTTGTCAATGAAGCTGCAAGTCTGGATGGCTATGTAAGATCTCCTGATTTTAATGCTGGCAACTATGGTTGGCAAATAGTGGCCTCCCAAAGATGCCTGCATCCTAATTCCAGAACGTGTGACAATGCTAGACTATGTGGCAAAGGTAGCAGATAGAACTAAAGTTTCTAATCAGCTTACTTTAAAGAGAGAGTATCCTGGATTATCACATGGGCTCAACGTAATCATAAGGGTCCTGAAAAGTGGAAGAGGGAGGCAAAAAAGACCCAGGTCAAGGAACATAGGTGGCCTCTAGAAGCTGGAAAAGGTGTGGAAATGGATTCTCCTCCAGAGCTCCCAGAAGGAACAGGCCATGACTACACCGTGACCTCAGCCCACTAAGCCCTGAGCTGGCCTCTAGCCCACACTATGTTGTTTTAAGCCCCTGTGTTTGTGGTGAGTGTTACAGCAGCCATAGGAAACTGACAGGGCAGCCAATTTAATGCTGAAGAAGAACAGCAACACATGAGCCCAAACACCACATCTGTTGGCTCCATCTGGCCACGGACCACTTTCCTAGTCCAGATGGCAGAGAGCTGAGTCCATCTTCTGGGTGCCCGGCACAGCAGCTATCTGACATGTATCCCCAGTTAACCGCAGGGTCACAAAGTCTCCAGAGATGTCTGGAAAACAGTTGCTTAACTGTAAGGAGATCAATACCCAACGGATTGATTGTTGAATCACATAGTGGCTGCCCTGGGCCCTCAGAAACCAGCCTGGAACAGAGGAGGGAACAGAACACCTTCCAACTCCATCCTTCTCCCTGCTATCAGATAAAAGGGAGGACTCTCCAGGCCCTTGGGAGACGCCTCCAGTCCCTTTTTTCCAGCCACCCACAGGGCACTGTCCTGCTCAGCGAGACACCTTATCTATTGGTTATTTTAAACAGAAAAGGGTAGTTTTCAGATGAGCTCTCTCAGCTCTCCACTTTCGTCAGCATAGAGCTGCTATGATCACAGGCAGGGTGGAGGGCCCACAGCCCTGCTGCTCACCACCAAAAGGCTGTGTGAAACCACAGACCAGGAGTCAAATCTCACCACATTCTCACCTGTCCTGCTGGCTAGGTCAGCCCAAGGCTGGGCCTATACCACACGCCCTCCCTTCCTCCCCACAACCTCCTTGTTCAGCCTAGGCCTCTGCACGACACCGCTTCCTCAGCCTGTGGTCCTCTGCCTCCAAGAACTCCCATTTTTCCTTCAAGTCCCAACTTACATGTCATTTTCCCTGAAGCCTTCCCTGATCCCCAGGTTCCCAGTGTCTTGACATTGCTTTCTTTTTTTTATTACCCATTAGGTTAGTTTATTCCCCCTATCTCATACCAACTTTCTAAACTTCTCTACTAGCCTACATCTCATGAAGCTGCTGGTACTCGCCCCTGAGACAGGAGTCACCCTTCAAAGATGGAAAGGTATTTGAGGGCAGGAACTTAAATTTCACTCATCCATATATTCCCAGCTTATAGCACATAATACATGTGTTCAATAACCATTAAGTAAAGAGTGAATGACTGGACTACAAATTTATTTTTTGACTGAAATATCATAAATTATAATGTTATTGCATTATATAATAACGTACATGCATTAAATGCAACAAGTTAAATCTCACTTGTAATCTTTCACTAAAAAAAGGAATCTGTCTAATTTAGGAACTCGACATTCCAACCTGTTTTAATGAAACCACTTTAAAGAAATGTAATTTTAGGGTAGCACCTGTAGCTCAAGGGGTAGGGCGCCGGCCACATACACCGAGGCTGGAGGGTTCGAACCTGGCCTGGACCAGCTAAACAACGACGACAACTGCAACAAAAAAATAACCGGGCGTTGTGGCGGGCATCTATACTCTCAGCTACTTGGGAGTCTGAGGCAAGAGAACTGCTTAAGCTCAAAGAGTTTGAGGTTGCTGTGAGCTGTGACACCACAGCACTCTACCCAGGGTGACAGCTTGAGACTCTGTCTCAAAAAAATAAAAAAAAAAAAAGAAATGTAATTTTAAATTTTACAAGTACTGTGTGCTGCAGTCATTACAATTCAGGGTGTGGGAAGGAAGCTGGCTGGCAAGCTTGGAGCTCGAAGACCAGATAAGAACCTGCCCTGCCTGCTCCATGGCTGAAGCTCAGGCTGAACGCAGGACTGTGACACAGGTGGATCACAGTCTCCTCCCCTGCCCACTGCTTGTTTAAACTCTGTGCTAAGCTGCCTCCTTTTCCCAAAGTAGATCAGAGTAGATCAGGGTGACCATGCCTACCAGTCTCTCCCAGCCACACCACCAACAGCCCATCCACAGTTACTCTACAAGACCTCAGGGCCTAGTATCCCGCACTCATTACCTGGAGGGCTTTCTGTTCTCTCTGGCTCCAGTGTTCTCCCTTCCCAATCCCTGACACACCCAGAGGCTCCCCTGAGCACACAGCTCAGCTTCTCAACCCACACAAACCATGAGAGTTGTCTGAGGCACTTCTAAAAATTACTGGCTCCCTTGGGCGGTGCCTGTGGCTCATCGAGTAGGGCGCCGGCTCAAACCTGGCCTTAATCGAACTGCAAAAAGAGAAAAATAGCCAGGCGTTGTGGCAGGCACCTGTAGTCCCAGCTACTTGAGAGGCTGAGGTAAGAGGATTGCCTAAGCCCAGGAGTTGGAGGTTGCTGTGAGCTGTGTGACTCCAGGGCACTCTACCAAGGGCAAAAAAGTAAGACTCTGTCTCTAAAAAAAAGAAAAAATTACTGGCTCCCCCTTGATGGTCCAGGGTGGAGCCCCATCATAGGCATTTTTTAGAAGCTTTCCAGGCCATGTGGTTTGCAGGTGTAGCCAGGCTTAAGAACTGCAGGGTCCCAGGGTGTCAAATCCAAACTTCCCAATCAGCACCAAGGCTCCTTCTCTCCCCAGACAGAACGAGACTCTGTCTCCCTTCACCCTCTGTCTCTGGAATGGCAATCTATCCAGTCTCATGAAGCCAGCCTGCCCCCCACTCCAGGAATTACTGCACTCTGCCAGTGCCTCGGCCAGAGGGCCCCCTTCCCAAACACTTGAGGTAGCACATACTCTTCAAGACCTACCCTGCTCCCTACTGACAATAAAACCAAATTCCAAGGAGCCTTCCTTGTCAGAGCCAGTGGCCTGACAAGGCTGCCCGAGGCTCCCTGCCCCTGCTCCTACAAGGGTGTGCAAAGCTGATGGGGGAGCTTGCACACACGCAGGTGGGCTTTGCCTCCTGCTATTCCAAACCCCCAGATGCCTTCCATCTGCCTTCTGTTCTGGGATATTGTTCCTTATCCTTCGAGATCCAGCTCAAACCCTTATCTTCTTCCTGACGCCTTCCCTGACTCTTCTAGACTTTTTTCCCCATTCTTGACCTCCTGACAAGGAATCAAAATCACAGCTCAACTGCCAGCTTCTAATTTCTCACAAATGTTAACTTTGTTTTCTCAATTAGACTAGTTACTGGTGGCAAGAAACATGACATTTCATTTACAACCATCATTTTGTCTCCAAAGACCATGTGTTCCATATTTTCCAAGCTGACAATGGGTCTCTAATATTCTGCCCCACTGTCATGAAACTGTTTTTTAAATGATCTCCTGGACTGCCTCTTATAAAATGGCATAAAAATTCTGACATAATGTTTCCCAAACTAGTCCTTATATCCTAGGACAGTTCTGGGTATCAAAAAGTCACTCAAAGAGGACCTGCTTTCAAGAAAAAATGTGAGGCTGGGTGCAGTGGCTGACACCTGTCATCCAAGCACTCTGGGAGGCCAAGGTAGGAGGAAGATCACTTGAGACCAGCCTGAACAACGAGACACCGTTTCTACTAAAAATAGAAAAACCAGCCCAGTGTTGTGGCACGTGCCTGCAGTCCCAGCTACTCAGAAGGCTAAGGTGGGAGGCTCACTTGAGCCCAGGAGTTTGAGGCTCCTGTGACCTATGATGACGCCACAGCACTCTACGATAAAGTGACTCTGTCTCAAAAAGAAAAAGAAAAAAGAAAGTGAATGCTAGCCCATCAGTATTCCTTTATTGCTGTGACTCTTGTGTTAATATCAACTTTTTGCTCACATTAATTTATTCACCTCAAAGTCTTAAAGAGTCTACAAAACAACAAACCCTAGTCCAAGCCTCCAGGGCCTCCCACAAGTGCTGGGCAGGCACCGACACATGCTGTTTACCATTCCTTGCTCAGGAGCTGCAGGCAGTTTTGAAAGCTTGGGAAAGTGCTCACACCCCAGCCTCCTTGGGACACTCTAAGACCACAGAAAATTATCCACTGGCTAGAACTCATGTGTTAATTACCTACTGAGGAAGGAGATACTTTATATTTTTATTTATATGTAATGGTTTAAAACTACCAAGTTCTGTATTAATTTTGATCACTTTTTTTTTTTTTTTTTTTTGAGACAGAGCCTCAAACTGTCACCCTGGAGAGTGCTGTAGCATCACAGCTCATAGCAACCTCCAATTCCTGGGCTCAAGCGAGTCTCTTGCCTCTGCCTCCCAAGTACTACAGGCGCCTGCCACCACGCCCGGCCATTTTTTAGTTGCAGCCGTCATTGTTGTTTGACGGGCCCGGGCTGGATTCGAACCCGCCAGCTCAGGTGTATGTGGCTGGCGCCTTAGCCCATTGAGCCACAAGTGCCGAGCCATGATCACGTTTTAATAACAACATTACCAGGCTCGGCGCCTGTGGCTCAAGCGGTTAAGGCGCCAGCCACATACACCTAAGCTCACGGGTTCGAATCCAGCCCAGGCCCACCAAACAACAATGACGGGTGCAACCAAAAGATTGCCAGGCCGGCAGGTGCCTGTTGACCCAGCTACTTGGGAGGCATGAGAATCGCTGGAGCCTAGGAGTTGAAGGTTGCTGTGAGCTGTGATGCCACAGCACTCTACCCAGGGCGACAGCTTGAAGCTCTGTCTCAAAAAACTAAAAATAAATTTAAAAAACCCAGCATTACCAGAGAGTTTTTCAGTCCTTAGTACCTATGTGTAATAATGTTTACAGAACCAGTATGCTGTGCTTCAAAATTACAAAAGTAAAAAGAAATGTCCCCTTCCCTTAAAGAGCAATTTGGACAATTATTTTAACACCCCTTTGCAAACATAAAAACCCTTACCAGCCCACACGTACTTCCTGCTGGCCAACCCCACTGGAGGAGTCCTAGGTCTCTGTGGAACATCATGCAGCTCAGTGGCTCAGAATTCATTTCTGCGGTCCTCACAGGGAGAGGAGATGTTGTCATAGAAATAAGGTCCTAAAACTCCAAACCAGACAAATGTGGGACTGAATTCCAGGCTGTGTGCTTGTGACCAAGCTGGCCCCCTCCAAGCCTCAGCGAGCTCATCTGTGACATACCTACCTCTAGGGCTGCTGTAAGGGCATGGTGATGCAATGGGAGCGCCTGGCACAGCAACAGAATATACAGAAATGACATGGTTCTGATTTTGACACAGGTGGCAGCAAATACCAGCTGGGGCGCTCATTAGCTGCATGGCCTAGGGCAGGTTGCTGAACCCCTCTTAGTTTTCCCAAATGTAAAAAGAGAAATGGGGCCAGGCATAGTAACTCCCACCTCAACCCTAGCTCTCTGGGAGGCTGAAGTGAAGGACTGCTTGAATTCAAGAGACCAGCCTAAGTAAAAGTGAGACCTCATCTCTACAAAAAATAGAAAAATTAGCTAGGAATTGTGGCATGCACCTCTAGTCCCAGCTCCTCAGGAGACTGAGGCAGGAAGATCACTTGAGTCCAGATGTAGGTTGCTGTGAGCTCGGCTCACGCCACTATGCTCTACTTAAACTGACAGAGCAAGACTTTGTCCACCCCTCAAAAAAAAGAGAGAGGGGCTCGGCACCTGTAGCTCAAGTGGCTAAGGCGCCAGCCACATACACCAGGGCTGGAGGGTTCAAATTCAGCCCAGGCCTGCCAAACGACAGTGACAACTACCACCAAAAAATAGCTGGGGGTTGTGACAGGTGCCTATAGTCCCAGCTACCTGGAAGGCTGAGGCAAGAGAACTGCTTAAGCCCAAGAGTTTGAGGTTGTTATGAGCTGCAATGCCACGGCTCTGTCAAAAAAAAAAAAAAAAAAAAAAAAAAAGAGAGAGAGAAATGGTGACACACTTTGCAGGATCATACTAAAAATCAAATTAAATACTGTGCATAAATGGAGGAACATAGGGCCTGGTACAGAACATATTCAAGGGCAGCGCCTGTGGTTCATCGAGTAGGGCACCAGCCCCATATACCGAAGGTGGTGGGTTCAACCCCAGCCTCGGCTGAACTGCAAAACAGAAAAATAGCCGAGCATTGTTGCAGACGCTGTAGTCCCAGCTACTCGGGAGGCTGAGGCAAGAGAATCGCCTAAGCCCAGGAGTTGGGAGGTTGCTGTGAGCTGTGTGATGCCATAGCACTCTACCGAGGGCAATAAAGTGAGACTCTGTCTCTACAAAAAAAAAAAAAAAAGAACATATTCAACATCAGAGCTCACTACACACACACATTTGATTTTGATGAACAAGTTGATAATTACTATGGGGGAAAATAATTTTCTTCCCAAACTCTAAACACCAAAGAATATTAAATCTGAATTGTTTGGGGGGTGGGGGAAGAGGATTGACTTTCACTAACATCAGTGGTCCATCCGTAATAGCCCCACAGGAGTCTGCTTAGACCCACCAACGAGGCTCCCCCCAATCTTTCCAAGTTACATTTCTAAAAAGCCTCAACAACATCTTGCCCAATGTGTGGGAATGATGGGCCTGTTTTTCCAAGTCCAGAATCTGAGAAACTGCCTTTTCAAAGCCCACTGATAGCTTCCCTTCTCTTCATTAAGGAAAGCATCCCAACTAATCTGCAAAGTGACAATACCTTGACCACAGACCAACTTACAGTCATCAAAGAATGAAGCGAAAACACCTCTTTTTAAAGTTCCTTTCCAAAAGTCACGCCATCTTTGAAGCAATATTTAGAAGCATTTCAGAGACAAAAAGGAAGTGTCATTTTTGAGTTTCCATCACACAGCCAGCTGGTGCTAGACACCTTATGCAACTTCTCACTCAGTCCTCTGGGCCAGGGCTCCCAAATGTGGTCCCCAGATGAGCAGCATTAGTAGCACTCAGAAGATGGTTAAAAAAAGACCTTCTTAGGCCTCACCTGCTCAATCAGAAACTCTGGAGTGGAGCCCAGCACCATGTTTAAAAGCCCTCTGAACAATTCTGATGCACACTTGAGTTTGAGAAACATTCCACGAAGTGGTCATTACTAGCCCCACTAAACAGATGAGGAAACCAAAGCTCAGTGATTAAAGTGCCCAAAGCCACCCAGTCAGGAGGCCCATTAGTACCTACACGATTCCAAAGCTATATGACACATGGCCTTCAGAGGCAAATTGTACCATTTGGTGCTCTCAGCAACTGAGCTGCTGGGACATGAGGATGACATTATCCAGGAGGGGTGGGAGCGAGAGGAAGGATGAAGCCTGCACTCAGAAGTGATTAATTATAAATGCTTTTAAATCCACACCATGCATTAGCTCTAGATCATCAGCCATCCCTCAGGATAAGCCTGCTTTTCCCCTGTTCTATTTATCAGGTAGGTTACCATAAAGAAAGACAAGTAGTCCCTTAATTTGCACCTCTCTTTGCGTCCAATTCCTTGTACCGCTTTGAAGAGAAACAGAATTAAGTTACCCATCTATAGTGGCATTCAAAGTGCAGCCCATTCTGCCTAGACCAGGTCCAACAGGAAACCACCAGGAAAGGAAAGGCCTTTCTTTGCCGAGAACAAAGCAGGCTCCAGCACCTGGAGACACTGGGAATGAGTCACCAGAAAGAATCCAGTGCGTGTACCAGGCACATCTCAACAATGCTGCAGATCTGGTTCAAAAGAGGCAGACTTTTTTTTTTTTTTAATAAAACCCTAAATCTAGCATCTGTCAGCTACAGTGGTCCATTAAATTATTGACATTTAAGCCGCAGTGCTTTCACAGATCCTAAGGTTAGGAAAAAGCCAGAAATCTCCTCATTCATGATTTCCAACCTTCTAAATAAACTTGGTGATTTTCAGGTCACAAATTTATCCTCTAACTTAAACTAATACCCATTACTCTGCGGGGCTTTTGCAGCACTGCAGGAGTAGAAGGGACCCAGGTCTGGGAGTCACTCCGATGTCAGTCTGAACCCTGGCGGTGTCAGTTCCTCACAGGTGACTTATCTAATCTGTCTGGGCTTGTTTTTCCACTCACAGCTGGATGGTAATCCCTATGTAATATGTTGATATGAAACTACGTTATTTTTTTTCTTGAAACAAAAAAAAAAGGCTGCTAATACAGTTTTTAAGATTTCAAGATAGCAAAAGCTTGACCGCCTGACTGGACACAGGGACAGTCAAACATGTCCATAGATGGAAATGACCGGACACACACACTTAAATGCACATGCACTTATTTTGCAGTAAATATTTTTCTAAGTTTCTATTTCTAGGCACCTTGAATAAGACAATTAAGAAAGCAAATTCTGGGGCAGTGCCTATGGCTCAATGAGTAGGGTGCTGGCCACATGTACCAAAGGTGGCGGGTTCAAACTGCAACAAAAAATAGCCAGGAGTTGTGGCGGGCGCCTGTAGTCCCAGCTACTCAGGAGGCTGAGGCAAGAGAATCACCTAAGCTCAGGAGTTGGAGGTTGCTGTGAGCAGTGATGTCACAGCACTCTACCAAGGGTGACAAAGTGGGACTCTGTCTCTTAAAAAAAAAAAAAGAAAGCAAATTCCATTGATGAACTTAACAGAAAGCTTGTCAATTTTCAATAACTCAACATAAAGTCACTTCACAAGATTGCTGATGAAAACAAACTGCTTTCTCTCATCCTCAACCTTACCTTTACAATCCTAGACATGTTACCTCGTGTGCTATTAACATGTAGGCAATTCGGGCAGCACCTGTAGCTCAGTGAGCAGGGCACTGGCCCCATATACAGAGGGTGATGGGTCCACACCCAGCCCTGGACAAACCGCAACAAAAAAGTAGCCAGGTGTTGAGGCAGGCGCCTGTAGTCCCAGCTACTCAGGAGGCTGAGGCAAGAGACTCGCCTAAGTTCAGGAGTTGGAGGTTGCTGTGAGCTATGACACACTTCTGCCCTATGAGACTCAGTCCTCAAACTAAGTATGCTAGAGTCCAAAGATCTTTTGAAATCCCAGACTTCATTTTCTGGTTGTGTGACCTTGGGCACATAATTTAAGCCCCATGGGCCTCAGTTTCCTCACCTGTGATGAGGCAGACCAATCCTATGTGACTGAAACATGACTGCTGGAGCAACAGTTGTGGTTTTGACAAGAACAAGACAGAGCAATGGAGCCTGCAATAAGAAATTCCTAAAGGCTTCGCACCTGTGGCTCAACGGGCTAAGGCGCCAGCCACGTACACCTGATCTGGTGGGTTCGAATCCAGCCTGGCCCGCCAAACAACAATGACGGCTGGAACCAAAAAATGGCCAGGCATTATGGCGGGCGCCTGTAGTCCCAGCTACTTGGGAGGCGGAGGCAGGAGACTCGCTTAAGCCCCGGAATTGGAGGTTGCTGTGAGCTGTGATGCCACAGCACTCTATCCAGGGTGACAGCTTGAGGCGCTGTCTCAAAAAAACAAAAAAGAAGAAGAAATTCCTAAAAACGTGTTCCCCTGCCCTCAGAACTACTTACTTCAGACCTTTACTGAGCTCCTACCATGTACCAGAAACTGAGTTGGATACCACAGAACCAAAGAAAGACAGGACGACCGATGGCCTCCACGATGTCACAGTATCAAAAAGAGCCCCAGATACACAATGTGATAAGCACACCAATAAGACTGTGTGAGGTAATTAGGCTAGGACAGCAGAGAGAAAGTGGCCCAAACACTAGCAGAGCTAGCTAGCAAAGGCTTGACAGGAGAGGTTGGTTTAACCAAACATAAGAATAAAAAGTCAATGGCTTGGGCAGCGCCTGTGGCTCAGTGGGTAGGGCACCAGCCCCATATACCAAAGGTGGCAGGTTCCAAACCGGCCCCAACCAAACTGCAACAAACAAATGGCCAGGCAGGGGCGGTGCCTATGGTTCAACAGAGTAAGGTGCTGGTCCTTACTATGCCAGAGGTGGTTCAAACCCAGCCCTAGCCAAAAACTGCAAAAAATAAATAAATAAATAAAAGTGGGCAGTGCCTGTGGCTCATCTAGTAAGGCGCCGGCCCCATCTACCAAAGGTGGCGGGTTCAAACCCGGCCTCGGCTGAACTGAAAAACAGAAAAATAGCCAGGTATTGTGGCAGGTGCCTGTAGTCCAAGCTACTCCGGAGGCTGAGGCAAGAGAATTGCCTAGGAGATGGAGGTTGCTGTGAGCTGTGTGACGCCACAGCACTCTACCAAGGGTGACAAAGTGAGACTCTGTCTCTAAAAAAAAAAAAAAAAGGGCGGTGCCTGTGGCTCAAAGGAGGAGGACACTGGCCCCATATGCCATATGCCAGAGGTGGTGGGTTCAATCCAGGCCCTGGCCAAACTGCAACAAAAAAAATTGCCGGGTGTTGTGGCACCTGTAGTCCCAGCTACTCGGGAGGCTGAGGCAAGAGAATCACCTAAGCCCAAAAGCTGGAGGTTGCTGTGAGGACGACAAAGTGACACTCTGTCTCTAAAAAAAAAAAAAAAAAGGCTCGGCACCTGTGGCTCAAGTGGCTAAGGCGCCACCCACATAGACCTGAGCTGGCGGGTTTGAATCCAGCCCAGGCCCGCCAAACAACAATGATGGCTGCAACCAAAAAATGGCCAAGCGTTGTGGCGAGTGCCTGTAGTTCCAGCTACTTGGAGGCAAAGGTAGGAGACTCGCTTGAGCCCAGGAATTGGAGGTTGCTGTGAGCTGGGATGCCACTTCCAGGGTGACAGCTTGAGGCTCTGTCTCAAAAAAAAAAAAAAAAATGGCCAGGCATTGTGGCGGGCACCTATAGTCCCAGCTACTTGGGAGGTGGAGACAGAAGACTTGTTTGAGCCCAGGAATTGGAGGTTGCTGTTAGCTGTGACGCCACAGCACTCTATCCAGAGCTTGAGGCTCTGTCTCAAAAAAAAATAAATAAATAAAATAAAAAAGAATGGGCGGTGCCTGTGGCTCAAAGGAGTAGGGTGCCAGCCCCATATGCCAGAGGTGGCAGGTTCAAACCCAGCCCCCGCCAAAAACAGCAAAAAAAAAAAAAAAAAAAGTAACAAAAAGTCCAGGCTTGGCGCCCGTAGCTCAGTGACTAAGATGCCGGCCACATACACTGAGGCTGGTAGGTATAGAACCCGGCCGGGAGCCTGCTAAACAACAATGACAACTGCAACAACAACAACAAAAATAGCTGGGCATTGTGAGGGGCGCCTGTAGTCCCAACAACTTGGGAAGCTGAGGGAAAAGAATCGCTGACGCCCAAGAGTTTGAGGTTGCAGTGAATTATGACGCCATGGCACTCTACCGAGGACAACATAAAGAAAAAAAGAATATAAAGTCCAGCAGACCAACCGTGGAGCAGAACTAAGTAATTCCTCACACCCTCCCCAACTTCAAGTTCCCCAAATCCAAGCCCTTTGACTTCTCCAGGGCTCAGCAACACCAGGTATATATGCCATAAAATGACAACAACCATGGTCAGTCAAACCTCATCAACATGACAGGAAGGTCATGAAGAGCAATGAGAACAATTGCCATAAAGCTTTGGAAACTTCACTGTAAGTCCCATAAGTATGACCATGACAATTCCATGTATGAAAATCTCTTAGCACCGTAGTCCACAAAGAACTGAAAGTTGCCACTCCTCCTAATAATTTTTTTTAATTGTCCTTCTTTTAAGTTCAGGCAAAGCCAAACCATTAAAATAAATCAAAGTCTAAAGACTTTGCAACTGATTTTGTAACACTCTTATCAGAATCCCAACTCTTAAGCAATCCACAACTCACTGTAGAAGAAAATTATGTAAGAGCAAGTGTACTTCTACAGAGAATTTCTACAAATGTAGGGTCATTTTTTTTTTTTTTTTCAGTAGAGACACAGTCTCATTTTATCACCCTTGGTAGAGTGCTGTGGCATCACACAGCTCACACTCACAGCAACCTCCAACTCCTGGGCTTAGGCGATTCTCTTGCCTCACGCTCCTGAGTAGCTGGGACTACAGGCGCCCACCACAATGCCCAGCTATTTTTCTGTTTTGCAGTTCGGCCGAGGCCAGGTTTGAACCCACCACCTTCAGTGTATGGGGCCGGTGCCCTACTTGCTGAGCCACAGGTGCTGCCCTTTTGGGTCATTTTTTAAGACTGCACACCTGATGATAGATGTTATTGCTTG
Organism: Arctocebus calabarensis; assembly: GCA_963573935.1. Lineage (NCBI taxonomy): Eukaryota > Metazoa > Chordata > Mammalia > Primates > Lorisidae > Arctocebus > Arctocebus calabarensis. Next base: position 15,333 of record CAUYON010199883.1, read on the forward strand.
AAAGTTTTGTACACTTCAAGTGGCTTGGCTCAATACTTGCTGGAACAGTGCTCCACAGAGTTCTCCATATGTCCAGCTCAAGGTTCAGAGAGGCAAAAACCCCCATAAACCAAGGGAGATCAGTACCTCCCACGGGACAATCCAAAATTGCTCCTGGTCCAGAGACTTGTGGAAGACAAGCCTGAATCCTGCCTTACAGTAAGTACACACTTTATCAAACTCTTTTTTTTAAAAAAAAGAATTTTTTAGGCTTTATTTATTATTATTATTTTTTTGTCTGGGGCCAGGTTTGACCCCATCAACTCTGGTATATAGGACTGGCGCCCCACTCCTTTGACACACAGGCGCTGCCCTATCAAACTCGTAATAATCAATATCTCACTCAAGAATTGCTCAGTGAGACTGGTTAAGGATGACTAGCCCAATTCTGAACCTAGAGGGAGAAACAAAAAAGCTTTAAAAATGTAAAAGTAAAAATAACTGATAATTAAAGATGGGAAGATCTATGCGTGTTTCCCTAACATAATCACTTGTCTCAAACACAAACACTGGAAGAAGTACGATTCAGAAACTAACCGTAGTCCCTTCAGATGTTCGTTTAAATACAGACGAAAGCTTAATTATCAGTGCAAACTCAATCACTGCTGTACAGTCTAAGATTTTGTCAGCACCTATCATTCCATATCTAAAACCACCAGATGCACGTGTTTTCTGCCAAATCTTCATTACATCACGTAATGAGGGAGAGTGTGGATAACTAAAATTCATCTCTTTCAATCATTTTAGCCCTCTGTTCCAATCCCTTTTATCGCGGGGTATTCTCTGGAACTGAAAAGAAGAACTCATACGTCTCATCTTTTTTTGCCCATTTTCTTACATGAATGTTAAAAGTGAGAAGGATCCAGAACATCTCCTAAACTTCACTGAGAGAGCCCTGGAGACTGAGTTTCCAGTTCTGGCACTGACACAATATCCCTGTGTGACCTTGGGCAAATTACTGCATTTCTGGGCCTCGGTTTCCCCCAAGTGAACCCTAATGATGGTTAAGCTCCCTCGACCTTCAAGCACAGACTTCAAATGCATCCCAGGGCAGCCCAACAGCGAAGGAGCTGCCCAGAGGAAGGTCCTGGGCGGGAGAACTGGGCTTTGATAGGCCCTTGCTGCGGTTTCTAGGGAGCTCAAGCTGCCCCCAGCAAAGCCACTGGGACAACTTCAGGTCGCAAACAAAAACCTGTTGGCACCGACTCCTCTAGGAAGGGCCGGCCTTTTCTAACGCGCCAGGTTCCAAGGGAGCCGCCCCATGGGGAGCGAGAGGAAGGGGCGCTCGGAAGAAGCGAGCCCCCACGCACCCATTCACCACCCCGGATTAACCGAACAGGACCGTCGGGCCGGGGCTCTGCCATCCCACGCGGAACAAAAGGCAGCTGGAGCCTGGCTCTTCCGCCCCCGTCCCCGCTGTTCTGTGAGGGCGAGGGCTGGGGAGGGGAAAGGGGGCCGTGCTACGGCACCAAGGAGAGGGGGGACGGGCTAAGACCCTGGACAGAGAAGGTGACCCTCCTCCGATTCCTGGAGGGAGCCCGGGCAGTGCTCTGCACCGGGACGGGAAGGAGACCAGGCTGGGCTCAAAGCAGGGGCGCCTGGCCTGGGGAGGGGGCGGGGTTGTTTCAAGCTAAAGGGGTCTCCTGGATCTAAGGTTGGAGTAAATGCAGTCCCAGACTCCGAGGACATAAAACGAAGCTGTTCCTTAACAGTGGAATGGGGGACCCTAGGAGCGTAAAAAGGGATCCAGATGGGGAGGGGGCCATGCTCCAGCCCATGGGGCGGGGCCTGGTTGGAAAAAAGAGGGTCCCCCAAGGTCTGGGGTGGAGACCAGCTGGGGCAACAAGGGTGCATGCTCGTGGGTGGAGGTTGCTGGTGTGGGGAGAACCTGTGTTCTGGGGGCGTCCGAGCCCTAGGGAAGGGGGAGCGGTCGCGCCCTGGGACCCCGCTTCGTTCCCCGAGCCCTCCGGGCCCTGGCTTACCACTCCAGGCCGGCGCGTGTACGCTGCTGCGGCCGCCGGTAGCGCAAGAGGGCGAGAGCGACCCGAGACCGCTGAGCCGCCGCCGCCGCCGCCGCGTCCGGCTCCGTTTGACACCCACACACCAGCCAACATGGCGGCCGGGAGGGGGCGCGCCGGCTGCGTGCGCGCGCCCGCCGGCCCCGCCCCTCCGAGCCGCCGAGGCCCCGCCCCCGAGGCCCACGCGCAGCCCCCTGCTAGGCCTCCTGCGAGCGAATACCGCGCTCAGACTCACGGCCCCCACACGGCGCCCCTCAACTTGTGGCCGGGTGCCCCAAATAACCCCTCAAACCCCTATGCCACACAAAGCACGGCAAGTTAATACCCAAACACACGCATTCGGCAACCTTCACGGAGACCCCAAGCACATCCCATAGCTCCGCACAAGCTTACGACCTTACACCTGCACAATCACACTCCCCCGCAAGCTCCCCGGTCCCCCAAACTCAGGCAGTAAAACTCGTGTTCTCAGCCTTACAATTTGCACTTGAAAACTTTTCCAAAAGAGGCTTCTCTTGGGAAACCAAATTGGAAGAGGGCCAAGAGCTTTCCGGGACGTTGGTCATGGTTAGTTTCTTAAGTTACAAGTGTGTTGGATTCGTGAAAATACCCTGAAGTAGGCTCGGCGCCTGTGGCTCAAGCGGCTAAGGCACCAGCCACATACACCTGAGCTGGCAGGTTTGAATCCAGCCCGGGCCCGCCAAACAAAGATGACAACTACACTCAAAAAATAGCCAGGCGTTGTGGCGGGCGCCTGTAGTCCCAGCTACTTGAGAGGCTGAAGCAAGAGAATCGCTTAAGCCCAAAAGTTTGAGTTTGCTGTGAGCTGTCTACTCTACTCAGCACTCTACTCAGGGTGACAGCTTGAGGCGCTGTCTCAAAAAAAAAAGAAAAAGAAAATACCCTGAAGTACACTCTAGATTTCTGTACTTTTCCATAGATATGTTCTTCAATGAAATGTACTTAAAAACTACTCTGAAGGCTCAGCGCCTGTGGCTCAACAGGCTAAGCACCCACAGGGCACCTCCTGGGTGCCAAACACTGTGCTGGGAACAGAGACAACCCCAAAATACAACAAGCAAGAGCATCCCCCAGGACCTGCCCTCTCTGAAGACATCACTGGGGCTGCACCTACAAGCTGACCACTCTGCCCCAGTCAACATGGGAGTCAACATGGGAGTCAACAGACATCCCTTAAAGCAGGATCTTGGGGCGTGAATCAGGACTTGCTAGGTATGCAAAGAACACCACCCTATTTCCTAAGGGACATCAACACTATGCCAATCTCTGGCTTCAGGGCAGCTGTGTCTAGAAGTCCTACTCTGCTCTCGATCATGGAGGGACCTTAGAAAAGTCACTGTACTTCTCTGAATCACAGATTCCTCCTTCCTATACAGGAGCCAGATGGATAAAAGTGTCTCTTGTGGTTCTCACAAGCTGGGATCTAAAATTCCCTTCTCTGGTTTAAAAAAAGGGGGGGGCGGTGGGGAGGGAGAGAAGGAGAAAGGGGGAGAGAAATTAAGAGCAGAGCATATACAAAAGACCCTAGCAGGCCAGCATGGTGGCTCATGCCTGTAATCCTCACACTCTGGGACGCTGAGGCAGGCGGATTGCCTGAACTCAGGAATTGGAGACCAGCCAAAGCAAGAGCTAGACCCCCATCTCTACTAAAAATAGAAAAACTAGCCAGGCATTGTGGCAGGTGCCTATAGTTCCAGCTACTTGGGAGGCTGAGATAGAAGAATCTCTTGAGCCCAAGAGTTTAAAGCTGCTGTGAATTACAATGCTATGGCGCTCTACTAAAGGCAACAGAGTGAGGCTCTGTCTCAAAAAAAAAAAAAAAAAAAGCTTGTAACACATTTTTAAACCCACATGGCCACATTACCTTTGAAATGTTCAATGCTGGGCGGTGCCCGTGGCTCAGGTAGTAAGGTGCTGGCCTATATACCAAGGGGGGTAGGTTCAGACCCAGCCCTGGCTGAACTGCAACAACAACAACAAAAAAATAGCCAGGAATCATGGCGGGCGCCTGTGGTCCCAGCTACTAGGGAGGCTGAGGCAAGAGAATCTCTCGAGCCCAGGAGTTGGAGGTTGCAGTGAGCTGTGTAACGACATGGCACTCTACTGAGGGCAATAAAGTGAGACTCTGTCTCTACAAAAAAGAAAAAAAGAAAAGTTCAGGCTCCGCGCTTGTGGCTCAACGGGTTAAGGCGCCAGTCGCGTACACCTGAGCTGGCAGGTTCGAATCCAGCCCGGCCCGCCAAACAACAATGACGGCTGCAACCAAAAAATGGCCAGGCGTTGTGGCGGGCACCTGTAGTCCCAGCTACTTGGGAGGCAGAGGCAGGAGACTCGCTTGAGCCCAGGAATTGGAGGTTGCTGTGAGCTGTGATGC
>CAUYON010199887.1:0-51250 GCA_963573935.1 Arctocebus calabarensis
TCTCTCTCCCCACTAGAATTCTCTCCCTCTACCAGGAGCTTTAGTGTTTTCTGTATTCTTTTCTGTAAATAAATTCTGTCTTACCACTAGGGGGTGGGGGGGAATAATGTAATGAAGAATAATAAAATACATGTTAAAAAAGAAAAAAAAAAGAAAATAGAAAAATTAGCCAGGCATTGTGGGAATTGCCAATAATCCTAGCTAGTTGGGAGACTGAAGCAAGGAGGATCACTTGAGCCTAGGAGTTTGAGGTCACAGTGAACTAGCCAACAAAGTCTCAAAAAAAACAAAATTGAAAACACAGATCTGACACATTATGGGTCTAGTACTTTTTCATTACCTTCCTTTTTTGGAATCAAACAGATTTCAAAACTACCAAAGTCCCCCCAAAAGATGGTATCCATTTACAAACACACCGCAATAAGTGGTGCTTTTTTCTTCTGTAAATGATGAAATCTTAGTACATACTTGTAAGAAAGCTCTTTAAAGTCACATCAGAATCTGATGATTTAAATGAGCAATCTTTGCATTTTAATTTGACCGTTTTGCTCTGAAGATAATCTCACTGATTGTTAGCTCTTCAAGGAATATACAAATAATAAGATTAAATGCATATAATGTAGTTTAAAAAAATTTTGTTTTTTGAGACAGAGTCTCACTTTGTCACCCTCGGTAGAGTGCTGTCCCATCACAGCTCACAGCAACCTCAATCTCTTGGGCTTAAGCAAGTCTCTTGCCTCAGCCTCCCAAGTAGCTGGGATTATAGGCACCCACCACAACTACAGGCGCCAGCCACAATGTCTGGCTATTTTGTTTGTTTGTTTTTGAGACCAAGTCTCACTATGTCACCCTCAGTAGAGTGTTGTGGCATCACAGCTTACAGCAACCTCAAACTCTTGCGCTTAAGAGACCAGCTATTTTGTTGTTGTTGTTGCTGTCACTATTGTTTAGCAGGCCCACGCTGGGTTCAAACCCACCATCCCCAGTATATGGCTGGCACCCTAACCACTGAGTATAGGCACCGAGCCAATGTAGTTTAAAGTTTTTAAGGTAGGCTCTGTGTCTGTGGCTCAATGTGCTAAGGCGCCAGCCACATACATCTGAGCTGGCGGGTTCGAATCCAGCCCGGGCCCGCCAAACAATGATGATGGCTGCAACCAAAAAATGGCCAGGCATTGTGGTGGGCCCCTGTAGTCCCAGCTACTTGGGAGGCAGAGGCAAGAGACTCGCTTGAGCCCAGGAATTGGAGATTGCTGTGAGCTGTAATGCCACAGCACTTGATCCAGGTGACAGCTTGAGACTCTGTCTCAAAAAAAATGGGTATTTTCTTCCAGTGAATTTCTAAGTTATATAGCTTACAGCAACCTCAGACTCTTGGGCTTAAGCAATCTTCTTGTCTTTGCCTCCCAAGTAGCTGGGACTAGAGGCGCCCACCACAATGCCACACTGTTTTTCTTTTAAAGACGAGGGTTTTGCTCTTACTCAGGCTGGTCTCCAACTCCTGAGCTCAAGCGATCCACATGCCTCAGCCTTCCAGAGTGTTAGGATTACATGAGCCACCCGGCCTGGCCTCTATAAAGAAACAATTATAAAGAAATTGTTTTTCATTTTGTTTTGTTTCTTTTTTGAGACAGATTCATCCATGTTACTATTAATGATATTAAGGTCATTTCTAGTTTTTGGTTACTTTCAACAGTAAAAGAATAACCTTTTTTTTCTTGACATAGGATCTTCTTCTTGTCACCTGGACTAGAATGTAGTAGTGTCTTCACAGCTCACTGCAACCTCCAACCTCTGGGCTCCAGCGATCCTTCTGTCTTAGCCTCCCAAGTAGCTGGGACTAAAGACACCACACCCAGCTAATTTTTCTATTTGTTTTTTTGGAGAGATAGGTTCTCTCTCACTGGTGCTCAGGCTGGTCTGGGACTCCTGAGCTCAGGAGATCTTCCGCCTCCACTTCCCAGAAAGCAAGGATTATAGGTGTGAGCTACCATGCCAGACCTCTTTTTGCTTTTACAGATTCTTCATAAAGCCCAGGCACGGTGGCTCACACCTGTAATCCTAGCACTCTGGGAGGCTGAGGCAGGTAGATGGCCTGAGCTCAGTTTCAAGACCAGCCTGAGCCAGTGCAAGACCTTGTCTCTAAAATTAGGTGGGCATTGTAGTGGGCACCAGTAGCCCCAGCTACTTGGGAGGCTGAGGCAAGAGAATCACTTGAACACAAGAGTTTGTGGTTGCTGTGAGCTATGATGCCAATGCACTCTACCAAGGGCAACAAAGTAAGACTGTCTCAAAAAAAAAAAAATCTTTATAGAACAGTATATCACATCACATCCTTATATTTCAAAAACATCACCAACTTAACTTAGGCAAAACTATAATTTTGTAAAATGCCAAAGCTGGGTATGGGAGAGAAGGCATACTCTTTTTCAGAAAAAGTTAACCTGGGTGGTCATAGTTCAGGTTGCAATCCCATTTCTATCAAGCTCAATTCAGTGTAGAGAATGTTGATTTAAAAAAAATTATGACTATTCTGTCTGTTGTGTTAAATGCCCTATATCACCAAGACCTGAATGAATCATCTACATGGAGTCTATGAAACTTCCAGTCTATCAGGAGCAGAACCAGCAATTGTCCAGAAGTGAGTTGCTGTTTGTTTTTTGTTTTTGTTTTGTTTTGTTTTTGAGATAGAGTCTTACTATGTCACCCTCAGTAGAGTGCTGTGGCGTCACAACTCACAGAAACCTTAAACTCCTGAACTTAAGCGATTCTCTTGCCTCACCTTCCCAAGTAGCTGGGACTACAGGTGTCCACCACAACACCTGGCTATTTTTATGTTGCAGTTGTCATTGTTGTTTAGCAGGCCGAAGCCAGGTTCAAACCCACCAGCCTCTGTGCATGTGGCCAGTGCCCTCGCCGCAGAGCTATGGGCACCAAGCCAGAGCTGGTGTCTTTTTGAGAACAGTGTAAAAGCATCTGACAAGGCTGCTAAATCTGGTAGTTACAGTTTGACAGTCTGGGAAATTTCTCTGAGGTGACATTCAACAATGGGTCCCAGATTCTCTTACTCATGGAGAAATGAGAGATGAAGTTATCATTTCAATTGGACCATCCTCAGAACAGAGGAAGCTACAGCTGTTTTTGCTGAAATATTTCTAAGCCAAAAATAAAAATAATGAACTGGGGTTATAGGCTTGCTATAACAGTCAGTTTGGGCTGCTACTATGTGTAAGCCACAGTCTAGATGCCTTAAACAATGAACATTTATTTCTCACAGTTCTGGAGGCTAGATGTCTGAGGTCAGGTTGCCAGCATGATCGAGTTCTTGTGAGGATACTTTCAGGCTTGCAGACTGCTGACTTCTCCCTGTACTTTCATGTGAAAGAGGAAAAAAGAACTAGAGAGCTTTGTTAGGGTCTCTTTTAGAAGGGCGCTAATTTCTTCCATAAGGATTCCACCCTAAAGGCCTAATGACTTTCCTAATACCATCACACTGGAGGTTAGGATTTCAATCTATGAATTTGCTGCAGGAATGCCAACATTCAGTCCCCTGCAACATACTATAAGACGCAACATTAAGGCTGGGTGTGGCGCCTCATGCCTGTAATCCCAGCACTTGGCAGGCTGAGGCAGGTGGATTGCCTGAGCTCAGGCATTCGAGACTAGCCTGAGAAAGAGCAAGAGCCCATCTCCAAAATACAGCTAGGTGTTGTGATGGGTGCCTGTAGTCTGAGCTGCACAGGAGGCTAAGGCAAGAGAATCACTTAAGCCCAAGAATTTGAGGATACTATGAGCTGTAACACCACAGCACTCTACCAAGGGTGACGAAATGAGACTCTGTCTGAAAGAAAAAAAAAAAGAAGCAAAATTAAGTAGGAAAAGTTAAGTTGAGGCTCAGCACCTGTGGCTCAACAGGCTAAGGTGCCAGCCACATACACCTGAGCTGGCGGGTTCGAATCCAGCCCGGGCCCGCCAAACAACAATGACAGCTGCAACCAAAAAATGGCCGGGCATTGTGGCGGGCGCCTGTAGTCCCAGCTACTTGGGAGGCAGAGGCAGGAGACTCGCTTGAGCCCAGGAATTAGAGGTTGCTGTGAGCTGTGACACCACAGCACTCTATCCAGGGTGACAGCTTGAGGCTCTGTCTCAAAAAAAAAAAAAAAAAAGTTACCATGGAGAGTTGAATGTTCATGTCTGTAAAGAACCAGCACATGCTACAAGTGTGTTATTGCCAGTAGAATCTTCCACTGGTAGTTTTGGTCAGATAGACCCAAACATGCCCTTCAAGATTCTTCTTGGGCTCTGTCACCTCAAGTAGATTTAAACTTAGCCTGCCTCAAGCGTACCAACTTCTGTCCTAAGTGAACAGTGTTGCAGCCTCAGAGTCGGCAGCAGCCGTAGAGTCCAGCCGACCCTGCTAGGAAGGGATGCCTTTTATCTAGAGAGTTAATCTAAGCAGCGGTTCTCAACCTGTGAGTTGCGACCCCTTTGTAACAATGAAAATACATCCTGCATATCCGATATTTACATTACGATCCATAACAGTAGCAAAATTACAGTTATGAGTAGCAACGAAAACAATTTTATGGCTAGGGGTCACCACAACATGAGGAGCTGTGTTAAAGGGTCATGGCATTAGGAGGCATTGGGAGGGTTGAGAACCACTGGGGTGGCGCAGCATCACTGTGGCCGAATGTGATCATTTATTTCTTTCTCTTAACCTATAAAATGCTTGTTTTTTTCCAAATCAATAGTTCTATACAGGTTATAGAGGCTTTGTAAAATGCCTTCAGTAAGACGCCTTCGAATGCCATCTCCAAGTGCAGTTAGAGAGGGAAATGGCTATAGATATGTGGTTGAGTTGTAACCCATAAGAGCTGGGAAAACATATAAACAATGCGAGCTGGCTGCCCTAGCTCAGTGGTTATCACGCCGGCCCTGCATACCAGGAGCGGAGAGTTTGAGCCTGACCTGGGCCTGATCAACAACGAAAAAGATAGATGTTAACAGTGCCCACCGGTGAGCCTTGTGTTGGTCCCAGTGCTAAAACAGTGAGTGTGTTTTTCTTTCTGGGGTCTCCACAGACCCCCTGGGTAGCAAGAGCCTTTACACCAACCCAGGTGCCGTGGCTGCGCCTGGAAGCCTAGCTCTCTGGGAGGCCGAGGCGGGTGGATTGCTTGAGCTCAGGAGTTGGAGACTAGCCTGAGCAGCAGTGAGACCCTGTCTCTAAAAGTAGCCAGACACTGTGGTGCGTGCCTATAGTCCCAGCTCTTGTGGAGGCTGAGTCCAGATCAGCTGGGCCCAAGGAATTTGAGGATGCCACGGCACTCTATGGAGGGTGACAAAGTGAGGCTCTGTCTCAAAAAAAGAAGAGGTGGGAGGACAGGGTGGTGAAGGGGAAGTCCCTAGTCACTATAGAAAGGCAGTGGAGAGTGACAGAGCTGAGTGCTGTGGCTTTAGGGAGGGTTTCTTTTCTGCTGGGAACTTTTTGCCAGGCGGGAAGAAGCCAGCAAACCCTAATGCCATTTACAGCATGAGGCGCCCCGACCCCATCCCATGCAGTGTGCTCGGCCCAAGCAGGCAGAAAGCCTGCACAACACAGCTTCAGCCCTGCAGAGCCAGGGACTCCCTGGGTGACTGCAGCAATGTGGCCTTCGTTCATATGAAACGTACCCTTACAGCTCGGTAGGAAGTGCTAAGCTGGATGGAAAGTGTGTCAGCAGGGAGACACCCCCCCCCCCTCGCCCAGAGCCAGAGCCGTGGGGTTTGAGTGCCTGAGAAGCGTTTCCCGCGGCACATGGAGGGTTTCCGCTACAGGTGGGCAAGGAGCATGTTTTGCAGACCGTTCCTCTAGACTCCAGCCCAGCAGAGCAGTAGAGAACTGGCCTCACCACTAACCACTGTGTGTCCTACAGCAGGTGCCTTTGTGTCTGTCTTCTGTCCTCAGCTGTAAAGTGAGGCTAAAACCAGGACCTACCTTGTGGAGTGCTGGGGAACTTAGTGAGGTTATTTCTGTAAAACCCATGAAATGCCCGTCAAGGGCTACAACAGTAGTGGCAGGGTGGTGGCAGCAATGGGGCTGGGGTACAGTGGAGAAATGAGTAATTTGAAATTACAGGCATTTGACTGTGGGCAACTGACTTGCCCTCTCTAAACCTGTTTCCTCCCTTGTAAGATGGAAATAATTAAAGTACCTACCTCATAGGTTGCAGAGAGGGTGAGGTGTATAGAGCACTCAGCACAGTGCCGGGGACAGAGCAGGTTTTCAGTATAGCCAGGGTACTGGGGAACTGGAGTTTGCAAACTGTGCTCCAGGAGCTGTTGGTTTCACAGAAATGCATCCTGCTGTCCACCGGCCACACTGGGGGAATTAAACATCTAGACACGTCCCCTTCAACCAGACAGAGTTATCTATGTTGGGGTTCAGCATGAAGATTTGATTTAAAAGAGAAGATTTGGAAAGTCATTTATGCAGCTATGGGAAAAAGTAAATGCTCTAACTTTACAGGAAGCTGACGTGTGTTTTTTCTGTTCTATTTCCTTAAACAAAAATTGAAATAGCAGGTGGCAAATTTAAAGAGATACATGTGTATATAACATGAAGTCACGCAAAGTTGTGTTGAATTAAATGGTTCAGTGGTTTCATCAGAGAGGTATAGTGTTCCATATGACCCCGTTAGCATCTGCTAATATGTAAATGTTTTTTCTCCTTTAGATGAGCACGATGCCAGGACTGCCCACTCGGCCCTGCTTTTATGATATCGATCTTGACACAGAAACAGAACAAGTTAAAGGCTTGTTCTAAGTGAAAAGACTCTAACGACCTGATTCAGGTAAGCTCCTTCTTTTGGCTTTCTTTTCTTTTGTTTTGTTTTTTTTATTTTTTTGTTCTGTTCTTTTTTTTTAGTTCAGATCCTTTTTCTGCTGTTTTTCTGATAACTTATTACAGAAGTAATGTGATACGTCATTTCCTTCCTTTGTTACTATAGATTCCTACCTAATGATTGCCTGTGACTTAAGAGCACTCCTGGGTGTGGGGATGAGTTAGTGGTCAGTCCATAGGACTTTAGGGGACCTTGGCTTGAGTCCAGTGAAAGTCAGATTATGTCATCTCTGAATATAGGTTTGTTTAAGTCATCTCTAGCCATAAGAAAGGAACCCTGTAAACTCACTATTCTTTCTCTACAATTAAAACCAGTATCTGCTGTAATTGTAAAAGAGTAATTTCCTGCCTTCCTACCACATATCTCTTGGTCCAGTTAGAATCATGTGATAGGGAATCTTGGTGTATTCGTGTCCCAAGGCTGCCTAACAAAGTATCACAAACTGGGGGCTTAAAGCAACAGGAAGTTTAAAGCAGTTCCAGAGGCTGGAGGTCAGAATCAGAGGGTCAGCTGGGCTGAGTGGAATCCTTCCTTGCCTCCTCCCAGCCTCTGCAGGCGGCTGTCCGTCCTTGGGGTTGCCTGGCTCACAGCTGCATCACTCAGTCTGCCCCCCGAGGTCACACAGTGTCCTCCCTGTGTCTCTGTCTGCACATGGCATTCTCCTTTTATAGGGATCTCAGTCATCTTGGATTCAGGCCCACCCTGGGGACCTCACCTATTTCCAAATAAGGTCACTGTCACAGGTGCCCAAGGTTAGATCCTGAGCTTATCTTTTGGAGGACTCAATTCTGCCTGTAACACTTGGCTGTGACACAAGTGCATTAGGTTCCCATATCCCAGGAAAGAGTAATTTCCTACCTTCCTACCACATATCTCTGACCCAAATGGGACAGATCATCTAACTAAAGGTCCTGTGAGTCACAAGGACAGGGCAGCAGAAATCAGGCTACGTCACGACTCACAGTCTATGCGGTTTAAGAAGGTCAAACTTGACTTAGAGCTGTCTCAGGCAGGCCAGGGCCGGGTGCTCCCAGTCTTGTTCACATCTACCCCTCAGTCCTGTAGCCAGCCACACTGCTGGCTTCTGTCCTAATGCCCCACCATGAAGAAAACAACCACACTCCCACTCAGAAGTTTGAAAGGCTTAGGGACCGCTTCTTCCCACCCGGAGACCAAACGTGTCCTCTCTCAGACTCACACCTTCTCCTCGCTCACTGCTGTCCCTGTCCTCAGCCCAGAACCTCTCCCTCTCCCCAATATATTCCGGCTTCCAGACAAGCTTCCTTGACCTCCAACTGCCTGCGAGGTCTGGCTGTAACCCAGGCATCTAGAATCCTCGCTGTCATTTCTCTCGGTACCAGTATCAACATGGGGAGGGTTTTGTCTTAGTTTTTGTTGCCATAAGCCTTTGTTGCTACAACACTAAACATTTGACTATGAGAAAGGTTAGGGACCACTGAAATTACATTAAGACAAGGTGTGGAATTGTCTGTTTTAGGTTGTGGGTTGTGTTTGGGGGGGTTGCTAAGGAGTGGGAACTGTATTATATTTTAGCTATGACCACCTCATATCTTTTTCATTTCTGAAAAAAGGAAACTACAGAAAATGAAACAAGACAGATAAGTCACTAGTTTAACAAAGAAACCCATAAAGTTGAGCTTTGATAACAGGGTTATTTTTAGTCTTTTTGATTCGATTTTGTGTGTTTCGATTTAGTCTTTTTAGTAGGATTTTGTGTGTTGGATTTCTCAGCGAGGCCTTGGGAAAATAACATCATCATTCCTCTTCTTTTTGAGACAGAGTCTCACTATGTTTCCCTTAGTAGAGTGCTGTGGCATCACAGCTCACAGCAATCTCCAACTCTTGGGCTTAAGTGATTCTCTTGCCTCAATCTCCCAGATAGCTGGGACTGTAGGCACCCACCACAATGTCCAGCTATTTTTTGTTGCAGTTGATTAGCTGGCCTGGACTGGATTCAAACCCACCACCCTTGGTGTATGTGGCTGGTGCCATACCCATTGTGCTACGGGCACCGAGCCTATAGTTCCTCTTAAACCAAAAATCGACCCCTTGCCCTAACTAATCTCTCTTTTCATGTTAAGAGCCCAGTATGCTACATTTCTGCCATTTGTCATTTCTTTCCAGAATAAGTGTGTACAATTCTCTCATCTCTCTCAGATAATATTTTTCTAGACTTTTGACCAATTTTAATTTGCTTTCTAAGTAGGTCATATGAGACCAATTATACCTTAATTATTGCAGTTAAAACTCAGGTAATGGCAGGGAACACGTCCTTAGCTTTACCAACACATGCACTTAAATCTTCTACTCCCTAAAATATTTGTGTTCCCTAAAATGGACACTTACAGATTTAGCAAGGGGGCTGCAGGTCAGGACACTGGCATGTGGTTGTGACCTCCCACAACCCAGGCACTGTGCCACACACCTTGCCTGTGTGGTCACTGCAGGCAGGTATTGTCCCATAAGGCCACGAAAGCCTCAAGAAGATAGAGCCTCCCTGTGGGGTCACTGAGAGTGGCCCTGGTGCAGAGGACTGCAGAGCCTCCTTGCCACCATGAGCTGCTGCCTCTCATTTCATAGCTGGCATCTGTCACTGTGCCACCCCTCATCATGTGTCATGCCAGCATGAACCTGGGAAGATGGGTAATATTTGTAATGACTCTAGCCCAGAAAGGTTGAGAACTTGCTGGGTTTGCACAGCTGATAACTGCAGAACCCCAGACTTCACTCAGATTTGCTGTCAGTCTCACCCCAACCACCCTTTTCATTTCAGCCAAGAATTTGAGCCCATCCCAAAAGATGACATCAGCTCTTTTTTTTTTTTTTTTCCTTTTTTGAGACAGACTCTCATTATGTTACCCTTGGTAAAGTGCTGTGGCATCACAGCTCACAGCAACCTCCAACTCTTGGGCTTAATTGATTCTCTTGCCTCAGCCTCCCAAGTAGCTGGGACTACAGGCACCCACCACAACGCCTGGCTATTTTTTGATCATAGTTGTCATTGTTGTTTGGCAGGCCCAGGCTGGATTTGAACCCACCAGCTCTGGTGTATGTGGCTGGCACCTGCCACTGAGCTACAGATGCTGAGCCGATACCAGCTCTTTGACTAAACTGATACAGGGCATTTTTTTTTTAAATAACTAAGGTAATTATTTGGGCATTAAAGCTTTGTCAAAATTGTCTTTAGTCCAGGTATAATAGGGCTGGCTCCCACATCATTCTCTGAATGGTGTTTTCCCTCTCCTTTGTCCAAGGTTTCTTTCTTCCCAGTAAATTGCTAAATACTATTCTAGGCTTGGTGGGCAGTGGCGCAGAGTCCATCATTTGACCCTGCTTAAACAATTGAAAGGGATCCAGTGTCCTAAGATGAAACCACAATAGAAAGCAAGCATTCGTTCTCGGTGACGCGTCAGTATGACGACCCAGCAAACATTCTTTCTGTTTCCTGTGCCTCTCACATGCAGTGATCAGGGACCCCCTCTACTAATGGTCAATGGTCTGTGCCTATTAAAAATGCATAAATAAAAAAGTTAAGTTTTGGACAAAAGCTTCCTGAACAACTTCAGGCATCTGAAAAGAAATGTCTAATCGGCTTACTTCACACACATAGGGAGCAGACGGTCGTGTAGAAGGTTCTGCACACCGGGCTGTGGGCAGCCCGTCCATTATTCCTTGGGGAACCTGTGCGGTTGTGGTCCCCGTGGGAAGGTCTCCATCCGTTGAGGACCACTTTCTTTTCTGCCTTCCCTCCCTCACCCTCTAGGAAGTTGGGTGAGACTGAATGTGAACATGAGATGCCCAGAAATCACCAGAATTTGAGTTCTGGCTTCCCGCCAGTGCTTTCACTATTGTTAGATGCATGATTCATTCTTTTAGATGTCACTAAATAGAACTAATTAAAATAAGTTGTTTGTCCAATGAAATTGATCCTGCTATTGGGTCTTTTGCTTGAAAATAACTGGATTGGGAAGTTGATTCCCTGCCGCCCCCCCCCCCAATCTTCTGGTTTCTTTTGTGTGTGTGTGTGAGACAGAGTCCACTCAGTTACCCTAGTGTACAGTGCTGTGGTATCATTGCTCACAGCAACGTCAAACTCTTGGGCTTAAGCAATCCTCTTGCCTCAGCTTCCCAAGTGGCTGGGACTACAGGCACCCGCCACAATGCCCAGCTATTTTTAGAGACGAGGTCTCACTCTTGCTCAGGCTGGTCTCTTAACTCATGAGTTCAAGTGATCTGCCTGCCTCAGCCTCCCAGAGTGCTGGGATTACATGCATGAGCCACTGGGCTGGCCACTGGTGCTCTTGCTAGAAATGTTTGTTGTTTACCAAAGAATTACTTTTCTTTTTTCTTTGTATTTATTTTTGAGACAGAGTCTTAATCTATCTCCCTGGGTAGAGTGCAGTGGCATTATAGCTCACAGCAGTCTTAAACACCTGGGCTCAAGCAGTCCTCCTGCCTCAGCCTCCCCAGTAACTGGGACTAGAGGTGCCCACCACACACGCAGGTAGTTTTTCTATTTTTAGTAGAGACAAGGATCTCACTCTTGCTCAGGCTGGTCTCAAAGTCAAGGGATCCTCCCAGAGGACTAGGATTACAGGCGTGAGCCACCACAACTTGCCAAGAATTGCTTTTCTTGAATGACACACAGAAGTATATAATACTACATCATTTCTTTCCTAAACTCCTCTTAGGCAGAGTTCTGTTTTAGGGGGTTTTTTTGCTTTTTGTTTGTTTGGTTGGTTTTTTTGAGACAGAGCCTCAAGCTATTACCCTCGGTAGAGTGCTGTGACATCACAGCTCACAGCAACCTCCAACTCCTGGCTTAAGCGATTCTCTTGCCTCAGCCGCCCAAGTAGCTGGGACCACAGGTGCCCACCACAACACCTGGCTATTTTTTGGTTGTAGTTGTCATTGTTGCTTGGCAGGCCCAGGCTGGGTTCGAACCCGCCAGCTCTGGTGCATGTGGCTGGTGCCCTAGCCCCTGAGCTACAGGCACCGAGCCCGGCAGAGTTTTTTGATGATACTTAATAATCACAAATTCATCTTGAGGACGTCACTGCATGCCAAGCCTTCTGTGGACGGGCTTGTTCAACCCCAGGTTCTAAGCCACAGGCCGGCAAGGTGCTCTGGGAGAGCAGCTGGACTCTGCTATTTTGGTCTTGAAACTTCTTTTCATAGAGCAGCTCTAAAATTTTTGGTCACTATTGTGCCCCATGGAAAGCGGTGTCAGTTCATCACCCTGAACCATCTTTGAGGACCTTATGCCCTTGTCCCTCCTGTTTCCTGACAGTGACCAAGAAAGATAGAAGCCCCAACTCCTTAAATAATCCTCACTGGTATCTACAAGACAGTGATAATCAAACCTTCCCTAGCTGCCTGAAAGCGAAGGCTTGGAGGTTTAGGTAACAGTTGTGACATTCTTAATTCCCCTTAAAAGAACTTTTTTGTTTTGATTTATTGTATTCCCATACCAAAATAGAATGTTTCTTCTATTGTATCGTCCCAAACACTCTCCCACTGAATCAACTTCTGAAATTGCGTTTGTCCATCAAATAAATAATAAACAGCAGAAATATTTTACATGTTCCTACCTTAACTATTACATCTCAGATTTTCTTCATCTAGCATCAGTCTTTATTTGGGCTAACCCCCTTTGATTTTCCTTAAAATGTGAGACCACAGACTCTATGCCCCTTTAAACCCAAAACTGTAGGATACGTAGGTTGTGTGCCTCGTCAGCTGGTCTCCCACCACCAACCTCTGGAGCATGACAGCCTTCTCTTGCTAAGCCAAGGGTCATCTTTGGTCCCCCAAACCCACCTCCCATCCCCCAGCACCCCATCCCATCGCAGGAGTCCCTGACCCTCACATCTACGGTCACAAGAGCCACGAGAGTGAGGCTGGCCATGTTTGAATGCACCAAGCAAACCTCCCTTCCTGACATCCGAAATATTTTCTTTTTGTTAATGTTTATGATACTTGTAATACTTCTGTTTTCTGTTTACTCCCCCGACTTAAGTCAGATGTTAAGGGAGTATTCCAAGCTCCTCGTCCCCTCTCTTCATCACTGTCTTCTATTTTTTAACTAATCAAGCATTCCCTCTGGCTCCAGACCCCAGTTATCTGTGGGAGGCCAGCTCGCTGCATTTCAGCAGAGTCTGAGCTCTTGTGTATCATTTCAGATGAAAGGCAACATTTGGTTTTGCATTTGCTTTTTTCCTAGGACCTAGGTGTTCTCTGTTTGTTGTTGTTAAAAGCAGTTTGATTTCTTCTGTTTCTAAAAGATTGTAGGATTCAAGAACAGCAAGGAATCTTAATATTCTTTGAAAGAAAACAGCAAAGTTTTAATAATACGAAGCTCCAGGACCACTAATTTCCATATTGGCCTAAGTGCACTTTTTAAACCTTGCTTTCTGTGCCTGTTATATAAAAGAGAGACAAAAATCCAAGGTGATAGCGTTCCTTATCTCAAATCCTAAACATTCCCATTTCACAGGATCCTACAGGCTATAGATCCCAAATGTAGAAGCTTTAAAAATTCTGCCACGGTCTCGTAATAGACCTGGCACGGTCTCGGGAAGTTCAGGATGCTGGAGGCAGTAGCCGCTCTGACTCTGGGTTATAGATGGTCCAGAATCTAATTCTCCACCTCCCATAAGTAAAGTCTCCCAAACAGCAATTCCTGCCAGCCTTTATCTTCTGAATAGAATCCCTTCTTTTGCTCTCAAATTTTCTTTTGGCCTCAAACTTTGGAGCTCTCACATATTAACAGTTTCACACCAAAGGAGAAAGCTGTCCTTCAGCCATTGAAACATTCTTTTCTTCTATTTTTCAGGCTCCTGAAACACAGACTCCTACTTGCCTTTTTGCTGTATTTGGAGAAGAAAGTGAATTTGAAATATGTCTCTTATGCAATCTTGGAGAAATGGTTAAATAGGCCAAAGATTTCTTCTTCCTTCAAGTTGACTTTTTTGCTGCAGAGTATGGCGTTCAGCAAAAAAAGCTCCACCAAGTCTGGAAGAAACTAATTTATTTTCTGTTGCTGCAGAGTTTACATTATTTCCATCGCTTACACTTTAGAATGTTTATTTTATGGGGACTAAGGGATTAAAAGAGTGTGAACTAAAAGGTAACATTTTCCACTATGGAATTTTCTACTTTGTCTTTGAAATGAAAATAAACATGTATCTAGAAAACCAACCAGCAAATCTTCAGCACCAGATGAACCTCTGTGCTCTCCAAAAGCAGCTCTACATGTGAAGCAATTGCGGTTGCTGCCTGACACCAGTTTCTTTGAAAATTGTGAAAACAGCCAGAGGTTTTTGTCATTGTTGTTTCTTATTTTTAGAGACAGGTCTTGTTCTGTCTCCCAGGCTGGAGTGCAATGGCACAAGCAGCCTCTAACTCCTAGACTCAAGCTATCCTCCCATCCCAGCCTCCCGAGGAGCTGGGACTTGTAGATACCCACCACCATGCCTGGCTAACCCTAGCTCTTTAAATGTGACAAAAAACATACACACACAGGAATATCTGGTCAGTTGTGGAATCTTCTGACTGCTGGAGAGTGGTAAGATCTCGTGGAACAAAGTGCATTGTATATCCAGAACTATTTTTCATTGCCAGTGAAATTTATATTTCTTACCTAAAACAAATGGGTTTATGCTAGTCTCTTCCACTGTCAAATGAATCTCAGTGGCCATTGAACTTTCCAAGTAAGGCCCACAGGGCTAGGAAAAGTAGCTCTTGGCAAATGTTTTCCCTTTCGCCCAACCCTTAATTCATAGTTGAGAATGTTCTATGCCCTGTTCTCCCCTCCCGGGAGTTCTTGACCCTTCTTTGTTTCCATTTTTTCTGCAAAAATATAAAATTATATAAAAGTTAAAACCAAGGATTTAGTGATAAACAAGAAGTGATTGTCCTCTAAACAACGTAAGTGAAATAGTCACCATAAATATCTTGCCTGTCCCCAGGCACATCCTGCAGGATCTTTCCTGCGACTCATGCGCTGTCCTCTGCGGTGACCCTGCTGGTTTATTGCTTGGCCCATGATATGTCTTTATGCACGATTTGATTTGTTCCATAATACTGTTTAATAACAAAAAGACCTCTCCACTCAAAGGCTCTGTCCCAAGAATTCTACTTGGCAATTCTGAAGTGTCTCTCCCTTTCCCTGCCCCTTATTTGTGAGTATCCCTCTCCTGATATACAATTAACTATTATTTTCTTTTTAATAATTTTTCATTTTAATTTTGTAAAGACGGGTTTTGTCACTATGTTGCTTAGATGGTCTTGAACTCCTGGCCTCAAGTGATCCTCCTACCTCCTCTTCTCAAAGTGTTGGAATTATAGGCCTGAGCTACCACCATGCTGGCCCATTATTTTCTTTTTTGGGGGGCGGGGGGAAGACAGACTCTCACTTGTCACCCTTGGTAGAGTGCTGTGGCATCACAGCTCATAGCAACCTCAAACTCTTGGGCTCAAGAGATTCTCTTGCCTCAGCCTCCCGAGCAGCACAAGGCCCAGCTATTTTTAGAGACAAAGTCTGACTCAGGCTGGTCTCAAACTCATGAGCTCAGGCAATCCACCCTCCTTGGCCTCCCAGAGTGCTAGGATTACAGGCGTGAGCCACCGCACCAGGTCCTGGCCCATTATTTTCAATGGATAGATCCAACTTAAGATTTTAAGGGTTCTCAGTAAACGTGTTCTGTCTGTAATGCATTTAGAAAGCCTCCTTTCTCAGCCTGAATTGATTCTTAAGCAGTTGCCTTCTGTTGTTCATGCTTTAGTTCTTTTCCTCTGCCATTTACAGCTTCATTTTTTATTTTAAAAAATCTATATTAAAAAGGTCTTTAAGACTAGGGTGCTTCTTTCCTTAACTACTTTCCCCAGGCAACTCACCAGTGAAGGGGGGGGCATCCTCCACAGATGTGGGGGAGCTTTTCATGACTCCCCTTAGGAGGACCTATAATCCAGGGGCTGCTGGGAACTTCAGGCTGATTTTAACTCCTCCAAGTGCCACAACTGGGGCCCTGATTGATTTGCTTTTCATTCACTGCCCTACTGGTGGTAGAATACACTGCTGCTGGGGTCTCTGCAGGTTAATTAGTGGGCTTATCAGCTGTTGAGGACATGAGGCATTCAGAGACAGGAGGCATTTGGGGGAGAACTGGGAGGAGCGAGTTAACCTCCTTTCTGACATAACCTTTGGCATAGTGGCTTTAGGTTAGAAACCGTCCCAAGAAGAGTGGGTCTTGAATTCTTTCTGCCTCAGTAATTGAAATCCCTAAAGTCACCATTTATAGGGAAATTATAGCTAAATACAGCTTTATTTACAAAATCTGACAAAATGGTGGCCAACATATAGAGAATATTTTGTAAAATTTTATAATGAATATTTTGTAAATAAAGGTACATTTGGTCACAATTACCATTCTCCCTATGACAACTCTCATTTTAAAAACACAGACCAGAAATGATGAGGGAGCTCCAATTACCCCCATGGCACACAAGCATGTGGTCATACCCTCTCTCTGCTGGAGGGCCAGTGGAGGTAACACCTGCAAAGGTTGTCCCAGACCAGAAGACCGTGTGGGAAAGCTCTCTGAAGCACATGCTGTAGGGTCACCTGAGGAAGAGAAGAACAGAAACTCAGGAGAGCAACAGTAAGGCAATTAACCAACACGTTCATTAATAGTCTTCCTAGTCCTCTATTGCCAGGGTTATTTTGTTTTTTTTAACTAGGATGCGCTGACTCCATTAAAGCTACACAGGAGAATTCTTCACCCTGGATATATAAAGAGAATCCTAGTTCCCTTCCATCTAGTGCTAGCCAGACTTTAGGTTTTGATCATAATTTACATGTGCTCGCAAATAGGCTTGTATGTTAAACCTACCTTATTTATTCCAGGAGAATTCACATACACGTAGCTGTATGTTGCTTTTGTGTAAATTTGTATATACAAAGGACTAAAAGTGGTCAGTCCGTTCTGATAGCATTTGTTTTCAAATCTATAATAATTGGTCACAAAACAGATCTTCCTATAGTCCTTAAGCCCTAGTGCAGCCACAGAGAGACCCCCGCGAATGTTCTTAGCTATAGGTCAAACAAGGTAGACTAGACAAGACGGGAGGGAGGAGGAGCTGGGGGCCGATGTGAGCCGTGGCTGTAAACACTGACGTAGCTTTGCTCTCTCTCCCACGGCTCACCTCCAGCTGCTGGCTGGTTCCTAACAGGCCAGGGACTGCTGGGGTCTGCAGCGTGGGGACTACAGGCATAAACTCTCTGGCAGGTGGATGAAAAGCCACCCCCCAGGGCTGGCCTTGCTCTTGGCAGGAGCTCCTCCCAGCCCCAGCCCCTCCAGGGTCCTCTTGGTGGCTCATGGGAATTTCAGAATCACCCCTCCCAGATTTGTTCATCTTCCTTAATCCGCTGAGCCTAAAGTGATAGCTGGGCAAGGGAGGTGCCCAGCCCATCCTGGATTAGCAGACAAGATTCCGGAATGGGAGCTCATGAACTCAGGTGACCCCACGCCTCCTTTAACCTTCGCCAAACGGCTGGACTCTGGTCTTCCAGGAATGGATGTTGGCTCTTCAACTCTGTCCCACCTACAGTGACCAATGGCATCTGACCAATGGGATATAACCTGGAGCTGGTGTGAGCCGTGAGAGGGGCAGGGCAGGTGGGAGCTCAGGAGCTGGCTGGGGAGGGGGAGACGGGGGTGGAGTGGCCAACCAAGGTGTACGTGGACACAGCGCTGTACAGTATCCAGAGCTGCCTCTATATCATCTGTATCAGGCAGGGACACTTTGGTGACAGGTGCTGCCTGTGTTACTATTACACAGATCAAGACTCCCCATTAGATGAAGGCCAGGTGCCCTCGGGGCTGGCCTCGGGCACAGATGTGGGGTAGCAACATCCACACAGGGCAACTCTGCCACAGAACCAGAATTTAGGCCGTTAGAATTTCATCTAGTCCAAGGGATTACGACCTTTCATGTGCCAAGGACCCCTTCTCAGAACACTTTTCAATGCTGACGCTAAAACTGTAAAGCAAACCCGATAAGACAGAAAAGGTAATCACGTTTGGTTATAGTGCTGTATGTAGCTCTTTACACAGGAAATAAGGGTAGTTCACAGGTCTACTCAAGCTACTGTGAATTTCTGCAAAAACTGAAGAAACAATTCCTGAAGGAGACAAAGACAGGTACTGTTGCCACCACTGTGGTTTGTTACTGGCATTTGTAGCAAATGGAAATGCTACATTACAGTTAGAAGACAATGAAAATAAAGATTTGACTTTTTTCCCATTCATTTTCTGATACGATGCCTGTTACATCAGCATAGACATTAGATTCTACTGAGCAAACTGCACCTGGGGGGGATGGGGGCCTCAGGTTGCAATGATAATCTAGTGCAGGCGTCCTCAAACTTTTTAAACAGGGAGCCAATTCACTGTCCCTCAGACCGTTGGAGGGCCGGACTATATTAAAAAAAAAAACCATGAACAAATTCCTATGCACACTGCACATATCTTATTTTGAAGTAAAAAACAAAACGGGAACAAATACAATTCACACCAACGCATGTGGCCCGCGGGCTGTAGTTTGAGGACTCCTGTGGAGAAGCAGTGAGCTTGAATTATCCCCACACCAACCTCCCCACCGCTGGGGCCAGTCCATGGAAAAAGTATCTTTCATAAAACTGGTCCCTATTGCCAGAAAGGTTGGGGACCCACTGGTTTATACCCATACTTTGAGTTCAATTTTATAAAATCACACTCGTGGTTGAGTTTCCCCAGCACCCCAGGTCTGTATTTTAGTCTCCTGAACTGCTTTCAAAATATGAACTTTCAGATAGGTTGTCAACCATATTTCATCCCACGATGAAAATGAAAGCCAGTCTGTGCCCGCTCTGTTTTGGCACAGCAGACCTCGGAGGAAAGCAGTGTAATTGCTCAGGCCGAGTTTGAGGTTAGAGTGTTTATATAACAAATCAGTTCAACTTAAATATTTCTGGTGGTGCTGTCAGGGCTGCAAACCTCGCCCAGCACACCAGCGTGAATGTCATGTTTACTCAGCCCTGTGTGGCATCCATGTTTACATGAAAGGACCCTGATCGTTTAAAGCCTGTTAATATTTTCAATCATACATCACGCTGCTTGTGTATTTTACAATAAGGATTCCAAAGACAATTTTCCAAAACAATGAGACCACTTACATTTGTGTATGTGCTTATGAGCAGACAACGTTTAATGAATGTTCATTTGGCAGAGTCTTATAAGGAAGGAATTTTTCTTACTCAGATAATTACATGAGCCCTGATAATTTTCCCCTAAGTCAGCCTCCTCATTACCTTCCCCCACGATACAGACCATGTGTACCAGACAAATAGCAGAGACAGACACCCACCCAGAGAACTATGAAGGCTCTCCTGAGTTCAGAGCAAGCATGAGAATTGATGCTTTCAACTTCTGCAGGCAGTTGGAAGCTGAAGAAACTTTTCAGAAAAGCTGAATAATTCCCCTACTCCTCCAGGCATTGTAGATTGTGGCTTCATTACTTAGCTTGAAATGCAAATTCTCAGACTATCAGACACCTCCAAATTCAAACATGAGTGCAGAAATGCATTCCAAAGCCAACTGTAAATTATTTTTAAATTATTCATGCCACTTAACTCTCCATTAGGACAGATCATAAACTAATTGTAAAAGTGCATAAACAGAAGTGACAGAAACGCAAACATCCACAACACTGTAGATGGACAGAAAATCCACTTACAGGCTAACTAATGAGGATGGAGGGAAGCCGAGGGCGGGGCCACAGCTCTGGAAGCAGCTGGAGACGTGAACTGGGCAGAGAGGAGGGTGGGATCTGGCCGAGAGGAAGGGGCTGGCCAGGGCTGAGGAACGGAGCCAGTGCAAGGAAAGATCATTCTGGGTTCTGCTTCCTGAGCTCCTGAGTTTGAGACCAGCCTGAGCCACAGCGAGACCTCCTCTCTAAAACTAGCCATGCATTGTGGCAGGCACCTGTAGTCCTGGGCAAGAGGATCACTTCTGCCCACGAGTCTGAGGTTGCTGTGAGCTGTTAAACCATGGCACTCTACCAAGGGGGACAAAGTGAGACTCTGTCTTGAAAATAAAAAAGAGAAATACATAATATGTGAGATGGTTGAGGTTCTCCTACAACTTCCAGATGAGCACAGGGATATAGCATCATATCTGCAGAGAGCAAGGGCTAAAAATGTTCTTACCAGCAATTTGGGAACAAGAATATGCTAACTGGCAAATGGTTTGGGATCCCCCATTTAAAAAAAAGGAGTTGAAAACAATTACTTGAAACACAACAGATTTTGAGAATAATAGAATGTGATGCCCTCTCTCCCTCCTCCCCACCCAGCTCACCACCACCACAGGTTTCCATTCAAACATAAGAAGATAATCACCAAAAGGGACTCAGCTCACATCCTGATGAACTCACAGGCAACTGGAGAATGAAAGTCGAAAATTGGCTGGCAATATTCCGAAAGGACAGATTAATTATGAAAAGTTCAGCTCTTAGCAGGGATTTAGATGTCCCTTAGCTGTGCAGACGCTTGATGGTGGCTGGCAGGTCCTGTTCCAGCCCAGGTCAGCTGCCTGGTGGGGGCTGACAGTGGAGATGAGATTCTTCAAGGACCCTACAGCTCATAGCAACCAATGGCAATGAGAACAGGAAATAAAGTCAGTTAAGATGGGCATCTATTTATTGAACATCTGATTATAATAGCTAACATTTACTGAAAGATTATTATTTTTCAGGAACTACTCCAAGCATTTTGCACAAATTATTTTCTTTAGTCCCACAACATCCTTAGGAAATAGGTACATAGTTTTGTTTTTATGAGACAAAATCTGACTCAATTGCTCAAGTGACAGTGCCGTGACATCACCAGCCTGACCCAGACAGACTGCCATAACCACCAGCCTATGCCCAAGGTGTGTAAGAAGAGAGAGCAGAGGGTGAGGGGTTGGTGGATAGGAAACACATCACAACTGAGGGTTCAGTTCATACTAGAATGCAAGGTAAATCATCGCCTTCCTTAGACCAGTTGAATCCTGACTGTGCATTCAACCAGTGACACTGAACAAGATATTTAACCTCTCTGAGCCTTATTTGCCCCACCTGTACATTGGAGATAAGAGCATCAGCCCCATGGGATTGTTAAGAAGGAATAACTTTGTTCACTCATAAAGTGCTCGGTACTGGGCTTGGCACGTAGTGCCATGAGTGTTATTATCTTTATCATTATTTTTATTACTTTTTTTTTTTTATAGAGACAGAGTCTTACTTTATCACCCTCAGTAGAGTGCCGTGGTGTCACACAGCTCACAGCAACCTCCAACTCCTGGGCTTAGGCGATTCTCTTGCCTTAGCCTCCCGAGTTGCTGGGGCTACAGGTGCTCGCCACAACACCTGGCTATTTTTTTTGTTGCAGTTTGGCTGGGGCTGGGTTTGAACCCGCCTCCCTCCGTATATGGGGCCAGCACCCTACCCACTGAGCCACAGGCACCGCCCATTATTGTTATTACTAATAGTAGTGTTACTCCCCAGTACTGCTTAGTAGCTGCTTGAGAATTTTTTTCAAGACGAGAGAATCACTTAAGGCCAGAATTTAGAATTTGCTACCAAGGGCGACATAGTGAGACTCTGTCTTAAAAAAAAAAAAAAAAAAAGGAGGTGGAGGAGGAAGAGGAAGAAAAGGAAGAAAAAAAGAGTTAGATAGAAAATTCATCCCCTGAGATGCTTATTAATAAATTGAATTCTACAAAAAAATGAAATAAAGTAAAATAAAAATAAATAAATAAATTGAATCCTGGGGGTGGTGCCTGTAGCCAGGAGTTCATTCAGTTCAGCCTGGTCAACACAGCAAGACCCCATCTCTGCAAAAAAAAAAAAAGAGACAGAATCTCACTTTATCACCCTCAGTTGAGTGCCGTGACATCACACAGCTCGCAGCAACCTCCAACTCCGGGCTTAGGCGATTCTCTTGCCTCAGCCTCCTGAGTAGCTGGGACTACAGATGCCCACCACAATGCCCAGGTATTTTTTTGTTACAGTTTGGCCAGCACCGGGTTTGAACCCACCACCCTCGGTATATGGGGCCAGCACTCTACCCACTGAGCCATAGGTGCCAGGTGCCGCCCTCAAAAAAATGTTTAATAGGCGGATGTGCTGGTGTGTGCCTATAGTCCCGGCTACTCAGGAGGCTGAGGGAGGAGAATCCCTTAAGTCCAAGAGTTGGAGTCTACAGTGAGCAATGACCATGTCACTGTACTTGAGCCTGGGTGACAAAGTGAGACCTCGGCTCAAAAAGATAAATAGGCTAGGCATAGTGACTCATGTCTATAATCCTAGCAACCTGGGAGGCTGAAACAAGTAGATCACTTGATCTCAGGGGTTAGAGACCAGCCTGAGCAAGAACAAGACCCCATCTCTACTAAAACTAGAAAAATTAGTCCAGCATTGTGGTGAACGCCGATGGTCCCAGCTACTCAGGAAGCTGAGGCAAGACAATTGTGCAAGTCCAAGAATTTGAGGTTACTGTGAGCTATTTTGCCACAGCACTCTAACCAGGGCACAGAGTAAGACTCTGTCTCAAAAAATAAATAAATGAATAAATAATTGAGCCTGATGTAACCCTAATATCCATTTGGTGATGGCATTTCCATTTTAATGTAACCTGCTTTACGTGACTCTCTGAACAAAGGAGCAGGCATCAGGCTGGCCAGGAGGACATTTTCGAACTCACAGCTGCCCCCTCCCTGCCCCACCTGCCTGCCTCCAGAGAGATACCCGCACCCACACACATGTACCGGCGCTCTGAACTGACCAAAAAGAACCAAGCTCTGACAAGACGTTTCAGAGGAAATGAGGGATCTGGGGAGCCATCAGCCTTCCTGGTTTTGCCAGGACCATTCTTAGTGGCCCTCGGCAGGGGAACTCGAGATTTTTTTTTTTTTTTGTAGAGAGAGTCTCACTTTATCACCCTCGGTAGAGTGTCGTGGCATCACACAGCTCATAGCAACCTCCAACTCCTGGGCTTAGGCGATTCTCTTGCCTCAGCCTCCCCAGTAGCTGGGACTACAGGCGCCCGCCACAGCGCCCGGCTATTTTTTTGTTGCAGTTTGGCCGAGGCCTGGTTTGAACCTGCCACCCTTAGTATATGGGTGCCGACACCCTATTCACTGAGCCACAGGCACTGCCCAGCTCCAGATTTTTTTAATGAGACTTTGCTCTCTCAAACTCCAGACCACCTGCAACTCTGAACTACAACTTCTCAGATCAGCCACAGGTGGGCAAGGAGCAGGCATCAGGCTGGCCAGGAGGACATTTTCAAAGTCACAGCTGCCCCCTCCCTGCCCCCACATGCCTGCCTCCAAAGAGACTCCTGCACCCACACACGTGTACTGGCACTTTGAACTGAGCAAAAAGAACCAAGGCAGAATCCAGCAATTCTCCTCCCTCACGCTCCCCACCCCCAAGCTGCCATCCTGGTTTAAGGATTCTTGCTGGCTTAAGGAACCCAGGCCAGGCCTGGAGTCTGTTGACAGCAGACACAGCCAGTTCTTCCAGACTACGTTTTAAACATCACCTCAAGAAGGGAGAGACTCTACTCCTTGTAAGGAAACCACAGATTTAATTCAATTAGGCTGAATTTTGAATATGTATTTCACAATTTAAGTATCTTTTTATTTTTTGTGTTATAAAATTAAAAATAGATCATCAAGGATATCCTCGCAGGCCAGGCACAATTGCAGGTCCAAGCTACTCAGGATGCTGAGGCAGGAGGAGCTCTTGAACCCAGAATTTCAAAGGCTGCAGTGAGCTATGACGGTGCCTATCAGCAACCAATGAACTCCAGCCTGGGCAACATAGCAAGACCCTGTCCCTACCAATAAAAACTAAAATAAGTGAATTAGAAAAGGGATATCATTGTCATCCTCAACACAAACAGAATTATTTGTTTAATTTAATCAGAGATAAGATTTATTCTATACAATTGTAGTTTATCACGAGGGTGCAGTTGCATCAAGCTCAGCTCATAGCAACCTCAAACTCTTGCATTCAAGTGATCCTACTGCCTCAGCTTCCTGAGTAGCTGGGATTACAGGTGTCCACCAGGACTCCTGGCTGATTTTTCTTTTCTTTTTTTTCTTAGAGACGGAGTCTTACTTTGATGCCCTCAGTAGAGTGCTATGGCGTCACAGCTCACAGCAACCTCCAACTGTTGGACTAAGGCAATTCTCTTGCCTCAGCCTCCCGAGTAGCTCGGACCACAGGCGCCCGCCACAACGCCCTGCTATTTTTTTGTTGCAGTTTGGCCAGGGCTGGGTTTGAACCTGCCACCCTCGGGATATGGGGCCAGCGCCCTACTCCCTGAGCCATAGGCGCCATCCGCTAATTTTTCTATTTTTAGTAGAGATAGAGTCTTACTCTTGCTCAGGCTGGTCTCAAATTCCTGAGCTGAAAGGATCCTCCAACCATGGTTAGGAATACAGGTCTGAGTCACTGCATTTGGCACTTTTTTTAAGACACAAAGTCCTGGACGTCTGAAGGACAGTAGCATGACTATAGCTCATTGCAGCCTCAAACTCCTAGGATTAAGCTCTCCTCCTGCCTCAGCTTCCTGTGTAGCTGGGACTAAAGGCATGCATTACCATGGCTGGCTAATGTTTTTATTTTTTGTGGAGATGAGATCTCACTATGTTGCCCAGGATCGTTGAACTCCTAGCCTCCTTTCTCAACCTCCCAAAACTCTGGGATTACAGATGTGCACCCCGATGGTGCCCAGCCTTGATCTCCTTTATTTGAAGTAGTTTATTTCCATAGCAAAAAAGAATTCCTCATGTAATTAAATATAGAATTCCCATATGGAATTCCCAGCAATTCCGCTCTTAGGTATGTACACGAAAAATTGAAAACAGGGACTCAGATACTTGTATGCTCTTGTTCAGAGCAGAACTATCACAATAACCCAAAGCAGAGAGGAGGAGAAAATAAGAGTTATTGCTCAAAGGGTACAGAGTTTCAGTTTGAGGAGAGGGAAAATTGGGGGATCAGCTAGTGGGGATGCTTGCACAAAATTGGGAATTATTTAAAGACAGTAAATTGTACTCTTAAAATGGATAGAATAGTAAATTTCATGTTACATATATTTTTACACAAAAAATAAGGGGAAACCCCAAGGTTTCTGTTAGTATTTCAAGTTTTGGCTACTAGAACAATTATTATTTTTACTGGCTCATGTTTAAAGATATAGTGACATTTCTTTCCAGCTTACTACTCCATTTTTGAATGTCTTTTTTTTAATAAGTCATATATACATAGATCATGAATACCTTAATGCCTTTGTGGAATTCAATGTGTTAATTATTTGTACAAATTGAAGTGCTTAGATCCTACTAATTAATATAGCTTTCACCTCATTTACTTAATCACAGTGTTAAGACATTTGTGTTCTATACTTGATAGTTTTTTTTTTTTTTTTTTTTTTTTGAGACAGAGCCTCAAGCTGTCACCCTGGGTAGAGTTCTGTGGCATCACAGCTCACAGCAACCTCCAACTCCTGGGCTCAAGCGAGTCTCCTGCTTCCGTCTCTAAGTAGCTGGGACTACAGGTGCCTGCCACAACGCACAGTTATTTTTTGGTTGCAGCCATCATTGTTGTTTGGCAGCCCGGGCTGGATTCGAACCTGCCAGCTCAGGTGTATGTGGCTGGCTTCTTAGTCACTTGAGCCACAGGCGCCGAGCCTACCTTGATAGATTTGACTTTTACCCTTGCAATATGCTCCCTAGGTGTGGTCTCACCATTAACTCTCCCTCTATCAAACCACCCCCCTCCCCTTCCATCTCGTTCCCCTTCTCTACTTCATCCTGGGCTGTAGTTGTGATTCATCTTTCATATGAAAGTGTGAGTGATTATAAATTGGTTTCATAGTAGTACTGAGTACATTTGATGTTTGTTTTTCCATTCCTGAGATACTTTACTAAGAAGAATATTTTCCAGCTCCATCCATGTAAACATAAAAGAGGTAAAGTCTCCATCTTTCTTTAAGGCTGCCTAGTATTCCATGGTATACACGTACCATAATTTACTAATCTATTCATGGGTTGATGGGCACTTGGGCTTCTTCCATGACTTGGCAATTATGAATTGAGATGCAAGAACAATCTGGTACAAATATCTTTGTTGCCAAGTGATTTTTGGTCTTTTGGATATACACCTAGTAGAGAAATTGCAGGATCAAATGGCAGGTCTACATTTAGGTCCCTGAGTGTTCTCCAAACGTCTTTCCAAAAGGAACATACTAGCTTGCATTCCCACCAGCAGAGCAGAAGTATTCCCTTTTCTCCACATCCATGCCAACATCTGAAGTTTTGGGATTTTGTGATGTGGGCTACTCTTACTGTAGTTAAATGGTATCTCAAAATGGTTTTAGTTTGCATTTCTCTGATAATTAAAGATGATGAGAATTTTTTCATGTGCCTGTAAACCATGTGCCTGTCTTCTTCAGAGAAGCTTCTGTTCATATTTCTTGCCCACAATTTTAATGCAATCCCTATTAAAGCCTTCTGTCATTCTTTAAAGATCTGGAAAAATTAGTGTTTCATTTTATATGGAAACAGAAAAAACCTCAAATAGCCAAGACATTACTCAAAAATAAAAACAAATCAGGAGGAATCACGCTATCAGACTTTAGACTATACTATAAATCTATAGTGATCAAAACAGCATGGTACTGGCACAAAAATAGAGAGATAGATGTATGGAACAGAATTGAAAACCAAGAGATGAACCTAGACATTTATCATCATTTGATCTTTGATAAGCTATCAAAAATATAAATTGGGGCAAAGATTCCCTATTTAACAAATGATGCTGGGTGACTTGGCTGGCAACTTGTAGAAGACTGAAACTGGACTCACATCTTTCTCCTCTAACAAAAATTGACTCTCACTGGTTAAAGGATTTAAACTTAAGACATGAAACTATAAAAATTCTTGGAGAGAGTGCAGGGGGAAACACTTGAAAAATTGGCCCGGGAGAATACTTTATGAGGAGAACCCCCACACCGGGCAATTGAAGCAACATCAAAAATATATTACTGGGATCTGATCAAACTAAAAAGCTTCTGCACTGCCAAGAACCCAGTAAGTAAAGCAAGTAGACAGCCCTCTGAATGGGAGAGGATTTTTGCAGGTTATAGTTCCAACAAAGATCTAATAACCAGAATCCACACAGAACTCAAACTTATTAATAAGAAAAGAACAAGTGATCCCTTTTTTTTTTTTTTTTTGTAGAGACAGAGTCTTACTTTATCGCCCTCGGTAGAGTGCCATGGCCTCACACAGCTCACAGCAACCTCCAACTCCTGGGCTTAGGCGATTCCCTTGCCTCAGCCTCCCAAGTAGCTGGGACTACAGGCACCTGCCACAAGGCCCGGTTTGAGCTGTAACACAATAGCACTTTACCGAGGATGACAAAATGAGACTCTCTTTCTAAAAAAAAAAAAAAATTCCAAAGGAAAGAATCACAGGGAGAGGCTCAAAGGCCTACAAGGAAACTCTGTCCCTGAAATAGAGATAGGGTATGAAGTTTTCAGGAATGTTCCCCAGTGGTGAGGCTGAGCCTGCTAGAGGCTCGTTGGGGAAGCAGGGCAAGCCACCAGTCCCCAGCAGCCGCCAATCACAGCTGTGAGCAAATGCACCGCACGTCTCTCTTCTCATTACAGTTCCCTGAGCTCTTAGCATTCTCCTTCCGGGATGCGTCTCCGTGCAAGCTTGGACACATTAGCCTCCCATTTCCCTTAGCCCTCTCGCCCAGCCCACCCTAGACCCCGGTGACATTTGGGAGGCGTTTGAAACGGCCACTGGGTTGGTCTGGATGACCACCTGGCTCTGAAGGTGTCCGGTCTGATATAGAGCCAGCAGCCAGGACAGAGCGTGCTCCAGCCCCGAAACTGCTTCTCTCATGCAAGCAGACTGTAGCCTATGCAGCTCGTGTCTCATAGGACCTCAGCCAGGGCAAGAAACTGCGAAGTGCAGAGATTTGGTTTTAACTAGTTTAGCTGTCACTGTGCCCTGACGGCTTCCTACGCGTGAGTTGCAGTTACCGGTTTGAAGCTCTTTTTCTTTCTACAAATCATACAGGATTCTGCCCATTCCTATGAAGACAGAGTATCTTTCTTACTTCCCTTCACCGCTACATTGGTCAGTGTGGAGGCAGCACAGTGACCAAAGATTCCTGGACGATGAGCGGGGTGGAGAAGAGGGGGAGGCAGTGTCTGGAAGGGAGGGAACACGCCGGAAAGCCAGGCTTCCTAGATGGCAGGGCCTCCCCTCCGACCAGCCCCAGGACAGAGCAAGAGCCTATCAGGAATGGAGAGTGGACAATCAAAGCTCCCATGGTCCAAAAATGAATAAATAGTTTCTAAGTCAAAGTGAAAAAAAATGATGTAATCCACTAATAGTTGAATAAGAAGAAGAGAACTTACAAGTCGTAACTATATGCTGGGGCCTGGACATTTAGTTTCCTCATTCAAAATATTTGAATTCTGGCAGCGCCCATAGCTCAGTCGGCAAGGGCGCCAGCCACACACACCTAGGGTGGCAGGTTCAAACCTGGCCCAGGTCTGCTAAGCAACAGGGACAACTGCAACCCAAACCAAAACCAGGCATTGTGGCAGGCTCCTATAGTCCCAGCTACTTGGGAGGCTGAAGCAAGAGAATTGCTTAAGCCCAAAAGTTGGAGGTTGCTGTGAGCTGTGATGCTACGATACTCTACCCAAGGCGACAGCTTGAGACTCTGTCTCAAAAAAAAAAAAAAAATTTTGAATTCTAGTGTAAAAATCCATTAATTATTATTTAAAGGTACATAATTTCAATTTGGAAAGACAGAGAGAGTTCTGGAGCTGTGATAGTTTGATGGTTGCGTGTCTCTGGGAACCAGTTAAGCCCTGGTTCTGCTTGCCAGGATCCTGCTCCGACTAGTTATGCAAACTTCAATAGGTCTCTCACCTTTCTAGTCTTCAGTTGCCACATATGGAAAATGAGAAATTAAGAAAGAATCGCCTCTTATGGTCTTTTGCAACTCTGATGTTCTGATTTAGTTTTGTTTGTTTTTGAGACAGTCTCACTCTTTTGCCCAGACTAGAGTGCTGTGGCCTCATAACTCATAGCAACCTCAAATTCTTGGGCTCAAACCTTCCTCCTGCCTAAGCCTCCCCAGTAGCTGGGACTGCAGGTGCCTGCTACACCACTCAGTTTTTCTATTTTATTTTTTTCTTTATTAAATCATACCTGTGCACATTGATGCATTTATGAGGTATAGTCTACTGATTTCATACACAATGTGAAATACTTACATTGAACTAATGAACACCCATCACCTCGCTTACTTACTTGTTGTGGTAAGACAATTACACTCTTTTCTTAATAGTTTTGAAATGTACCATTGCATTATGCACATTAGGTAAGGTCCCCCCCAAAACCCTCCCTCATCCCAGGCTCCCCCCTCCCCTCCCCTAGTTTTTCTATTTTTAGTAGAGAACAGGATCTCATTCTTGTTTGGCTGGTCTTGAACTCCTAAGATCAAGGGATCGACCCGCCTCGGCCTCCCAGAGTGCCAGGTTTACAGGGGTGGCCATCACGCCCAGCCTGATAAGCTGGTTTAATAGCAACTGCCGTTTATAAGGACTTGCTCCATCCCAGGTGCTCTGCTCCACATTTTACAAGCGTTACCCCGTCTGCTACTCACAGGGGTCTCCCGGGAGTGGCAGGATTATCCTCGTCTGAGAGAGAGGAGACTGAAGCCTTAGACAGCTTCTGCAACTTGTCCTTGTCCTTGGACTCTGGGCGTGGAAACCCCAGGCCTACGTACTCAGCTGCTACTCTGTCCTGCAACTGGACAAACGTCAGAACCAAACCGCTAAGGGCCTTTCTCCCTGGAAAAGCAATTAGCCAGAATATAAGACCAAAGCCTAGAAAAAGAGCAGCTGTTTCCTCTGTGCTGCTTCCTACTGGGTGACGGATGATGCTGTCACCTTGTCAGGGATGGCAGGTTGAGGAGAGGCCAGCTAGGCAGCCTATTGGCTCATTCAAAGTCAGGTCTTCACAGTAGGCTCCTTCACTTCTCTCTCAATGTATCGAAATCCCCCCTCAAATTACCTGTGTCCTTATCTCAGGGTAATTAAAGTCTTTGGTGAAGACAGGTTTAATTGTAGATTTTACTGACCCCATCTCCCACCGTTAAGAGGATCAAGAGTTGACTCTCCTGAGCATCCCGACTGTGAAGCAGACATCAGCTCACTCTCGGGTGTGCAAGGAAGATGCGTTGACCTTCAGACAGTGTCTAGGATTGTTTTTCACCATCATTTGTTTTGTCTCCCTAGACCACAGCAATACTCAGGCCTTGCCCCGTGACCCTCAGCCAGAGAAGCAAAAGGAAAATGCTACAAGAGGCTCTAATGTACAACTGAGAATTGGCTATCCAGGGGGCATTTATCTTCCTGGACCAAAATTGTTGGAAATCAACCCAAGAACTGATAACAACAATAAAAAAAGCTTGGAACAGCCATACAATGACTTACTTAGTCATCAAGAATGAATGGGACAGCTAATGGAGCAAATCATTGTCCAAATCAAAGGACAGAGCTTTGGAACTTGAAGCCAAATTGAGCAATCATCTTGCAGAAAAAGAGACAGATCTAAAAATCCTGTTAAGGCCTTTAAAGGGAAAAGTAACCAATGCCACCACAAGCAGCCTGGGAAAACAGCATAGGACACAGGAGAGGAAGGATGGCTCAAGCGCAAATAACGGGAATCTAAACTCTAGAGTGCTTTTCTCCTCAACACCACACTGGCCAAGGCTCCCTGCAGAACTCGGGGAGGAGCCACAGATGGTTGTAATCGGAACACCCCTGATCAGCATTTGTGCTCTGTTCTATGTATTTATGCATCAGATACTGATGCAGACCCATTTCCTCATCAGGATTGAAATAGTCTATCTTTTTTTTTCCCCTATAACATTTAAACAGGCCTTTTTTTTTTTTTTCTTTTTTCTTTTTCCTTATTGGAAGTTAGGATTTGAAAAAAGGCCTGTGTGGGTAACTTCATTACGTAGATTTCTGCATTGGCTACTATGTGCTGATAATCAAGATCTGTTACCTGGAGTGGGTAAAAGCAGGTGGACGTTTTGAGACTATGTTACTGTCCACTGCTTCACTTCTAAGAACCCAGTCCTCAGCATCCTCCTGATTCACCCGCCAAGCTTCAACTTGCTCTGCTTATCTGTGCTGCTGGGAGGGCTTCATTTGTTTCCATCCATTTGCATTTCTTGATGTTTGTGTATCATTACTTTTGTAATGACCCGGGTTAGTTAGCAAGGGCTGTGTAACAAATCACTCCAAACCTCGGTGACTTGAAGCAACATAAGTCACTTATTATCTCTCACAGTTTCTCAGGCCAGAAAACTGGACAGCCGGGAGGAGGCCCAGATTACTCTCAGCTGTCCAGTGTGTGGGACCTCGGCTGGAGGCCTGAAAGGTAGGGCTGGTCAGCTGAAGGCTGGTCCACTCACGCGTCTGACCACTGGTGGTGTCTGTCAGCTGGGCCCCAGGGGGGTTGCCGGTTGGGACACTCACCTACGGCCTCTCCTTGTGGCCTGGGTTTCTTCACCCTGAGGAGGCTGGGATCCAAGGGCAAGCCTCCTGAGAGAGACAGATGGAAGCTGACTCCTGCTATGACCCATCCTGGAAGTTATCAGTTGGTTGTTTCCAACCAACTTCATTGCCCAGGCTGATCTCAAGCCTCTCCCAACCTCACAGGCAGGGAATGGAAAATCCACATCTCAAACACCTGTGCTGTAAGACGAGCCTCTAGACCAGGATGCATCTATACATAAACTCTTGTTTGGAAAATAATCTTCCCTTCCTGAATTCGGCTTCAAAGCTGATTTCTGCAGGGATGTGCTCCGTGTACGGTAACTTCTTAAACGAGAATCTGAGGCAGATCCTAACTGCCGAATGGGGTAACATTTGATTTCAGGTGACGTGGAGGGAGATAAAATTAGAAAGATACATGAGGGCCAGATTTCAGAGTTCAGAATGACATATCGAAAATGTGGACTTCATTCTGGGGGCACTGGGGAGCCACAGAAGCATTTCCAGCAAGCATTGTCCTCCTGGCCCCAGAGAGGATGGATTAGAGAAAAGAGAATCAAGAGTCAGCGAGAGACACTGGGAGTTAAAGTGGTCCCAGTGAGAAATGTCAGGAGGCTAGACAATGGCATTTATCTGCCTTTCTAAGCCAGCAGTCTACAGCATCTCTCTGTTTTTGTTTCTGTCTAATTATGTAGTAGCTAAGAGTCAAGTACTTCCAGCATCTTATGTTAATAGAATACAGGTTTTGGTTTTTGTTTTGTAGAGACAGAGTCTCACTTTATCGCCCTTGGTAGAGTGCTGTGGTGTCACAGCTCACAGCAACCTCCAACTCCTGGGCTTAGGCGATTCTCTTGCCTCAGCCCCCCGAGTGGCTGGGACTGCAGGCGACCACCACAACGCCCGGCTATTTTTCTCTTTTGCAGTTCGGCCGAGGCAGGTTTGAACCTGCCACCTTCGGTATATGGGGCCAGCGCCCTACTTGATGAGCCAAAGACGCTGCCCAAAATACAGGTCTTAAAGAGATACCTTTGAAATACAATTATGTGCTACACAGTGACATTTCAATAAATGGCGTATGTAACAGTGGTTCTATAAAGTTATGAAGGAGCAGAAAAATTTCCTATCACCTGATACAGACATCCTAATACCCTAGTGCAGCCTATAATTCGTGTGTTTGTGGTGATGCTGAGTAAACCTGCTACTCTGCCAGCTGTGTAAAGTCTATCACATACAATTACATATCGTACAAGATACTTGATAGTGTTGATGAATGACTGTGTTACTGAGTTTTGTAATTTATTATACCATACTTTTTATCATTATTTTTAGAGTACGTGCCTTCTACTTACGTATTTAGAAATTTTGTAAAACATCCTCAGGCAGGTTTTTCAGGAGGTGTTCCAGAAGAAGACACTGTTTTCAGAGATGAAAGCTATATGTATGGCTTGGAGCCCAAAGCTCAGTGGTTAGGGCGTTGGCCACATACAGCAAAACTGGCAGGTTCAATCCTGACCTGGGCCTGCCAAGCAACAATGACAACTGCAAGAAAAAATAGCTTGTCCTCCTAGTTGTGGAGGGCACCTGTAGTCCCAGTTACTTAGGAGGCTGAGGCAAGAGAATTGCTTAAGCTCAAGAGTTGGAGGTTGCTGTGAGCTGTGATGCCAAAGCACTCAACCCCAGAGTAACTAAGTGAGACTCTATCTAAAAAGAAAAAAGAAAGCTGTATGTATGTCATTGCCCTAGAGACCTTCCAGTGGGACAAGGTATGCAGGTGGAAGACAACAATATTGATGATCCTGACTCTGAATAGGACTAGGGTAATACAGGTATTTGTGTCTTTGTTTTCAACGAAACGGTTTAAAAAATAAAAAAATTTAAAAACAGGCTGGGCATGGTAGCTCACGCTTGTAATCACAGCAGTTTGGGAGGCTGAAGTGGGATGATCTCTTTAGGCCAGGAATCCCAGAGCAAGCTGGGCAACACAGCAAAATTCGCTAGGCATGCTGGTACACACCTGTAGTCAGGGCCCTTGAGAGGCTGAAGCAGGAGGACCTCTTCAACTAGAAGTGTGAGGTTACAGAGAGCTATAATTGTACCACCGCACCTAGCCTGGGCTACAGAGTTAGACCTTGTCTAAAAAAAAAAAAAAAAAAAAATTAACAGAAAACAGCTTACAAAACTGTCAAGAAGTTAAAAACATGTAAAAGTTTATAAAGTCAACAAGTTACAGTAAACTAAAGTCAATTTATTATGGAAGAAAGAAAAATAATTTAAATAATTTTTACATAGGCTGGGCATGGTGGCTTACACCTGTAATCCTAGCACTCTGGGAGGCCAAGGCGGGTGGATTGCCTGAGCTCAAGGGTTGGAGACCAGCCTAAGCAAGAGCAAGACCCCATCTCTAAAAATAGCCGGGCATTGGGGTAGGCGCCTGCTCTCCAGGAGTATGAAGCAAGATAAGCTCTTGAGCCCAAGAGTTTGAGGTTGCTGTGAGCTATGATGCCAGGCACTCTACCGAGGGTGAAAAAATAAGTCTCTGTCTCAAAAAAAAAAAAAAATTATGTATTTAGCATAGCCTAAGAATACAGAGTTTATAAAGTCTACACTAGTGCACAGTAACATCCTGGGCCTTCACATTCACTCACCACTCACTCACTGACTCATCCAGAGCAACTTCTACAGCTGGGCCATGTTTTATCTTTTCTACCACATTTTTACCGTCCCTTTTCTATGTTTAAACATGTTCAGACACACAAATACTTACCATTGTGCTACGGTTGTTGTGGTATTTGCAGCGTAGGAGCAATAGACTACACCAGGCAGCCTTGGGTGTAGTAGGCTCTACATGCATTGTGATGTTCCAACAACAAAATCACACGACGAAGCGTTTCTCAGAATGCATCCCCGTCATTAAGTGATACATGCTTTACAGTTTTGTGTATTCGTAATCATATACACATAGTATAAAGTAGTTTGCCTTAAAATTACTGAACGTTATGAACTTTTATAAAGCATTGATTTTGCTTATTGACCCCACAAACTCCCTCCCTCAGCTTATTCCTGGGCCTGGTTTTAAAATATAACTTAAATACATTACCTTGACCCCTCTTTCCTGACTTTGCTTAACCTTTAGCATAATCCAAAATCAATGAGCAAATTACATCCCTGGTTCTCTAAAACACTTGATTGATGGTTGAACTATGATTCAGGAGTCCTAGATATTCCTGGGGGCTGGGGCGGGGCATGCCACAGACATCTGTAAGAAACTGATGAAAGTTTACAAAATCCATACCTTGTACGGCACTCCCAGCCACTCCCAGGTAAGTTTGCAGTCTCAAGAAATGGGAAATAGCCTTGGGGTGCTGCCCTGAGTCAGCAGGGTCATATGGATCTGCTGTAAATTGTCACCTGGATTAGGTCACAGGGGTCACAGGTATTCCCGGCCCTTGAAATGAAAGCTCTGTCTGACTTGGGGCAATCACTCAGCTCTTTGAACTTCATTTACTCAAGAAGAGAATGACAATGATGAGACTTCCCTGCTGGAAGCAGTATCCTGAGGTGCCAAGCATCTGCTTGGAAATCTGCACTAGCTTGTGTCCACAATGAAGACAAGTGTAACCTGTCCTTTCAACTGACCCTTCTGAGATTGCTTTTACAACTACAACTTGTAGTTTGGTTTGCTATTGGATTTCTTTATTTAAACTCTAATCTAGCTATATAAACACACCTCAGCACGATTTACAGGCTTGCAATTCCCTCTATCATGGCTGGCTTTTTATTTCTTCTTGAAACAAACTCTCAAGTCTAGACTTTGTCAGGTTGATGCATGAGCTTGGGGACTGTTTACATGAAAACCATATACACATTCCCAAAACCTGCCTTGTTACAGATCTGAAATAAAGATGATGAGCCTTTGACTCATAAAGAGATATCCAAGAAATCGTTTGAAGTCTAAACTCTGATCTCCTACTAAAGAAAGGCACAAAGAGAGTCCTCAAAATTGCTTTGCTGCTTTAGGAAGAGGTGGATGTTGGTCAGAAAGCAACGTTAGATCTCTGTGGGAGAGCTCTTTCTCAGTACAAACTGGTCAGCAACAAAGAAGGCTGGGGAATCTGTAAATAGTGACTTTCCTCTCAGGGGAAGCACTTAAGAAGGACTGATTGAATATCTTCAGGAAACAGTATGAAAGGGATTCAATCCATCAGTGGAAAAAAAGATGGACAGGTAGGTACCTTTCAATTCAAATACCTTTTCACATTTCCCCAATAAGCCTGAAGACAGGATTGTATGAATGACTCTGTCCTGAAGAACAGACCTTCATTAACAGTGAAGGTGGCCATCCTGCCATTGGTAATGGAGGTATATGTGTGGTGGGCCACTGGGTGTTTTAGGTCAAGTGTGTAGTCCCAAGAATACATTTCTAAGCTCTCAAAACTCAGGCAAATTATACTCAATAAATCAGTGTTCAGTGGCTATTTATTTCTAGCACAGAAAAAAAAGCAAACCTGGAAGTGGAAGGCTTACTTTGCTAACCTGTCACAGACTGCAGACTCCCAGGCCAGGCCTAAAGCAATGAAGAGGGAAGGGGGTTTCTTGGTTGTCTACAACTGACTGACCTTCACAGTGTGATGACTGATGATCAGACTAGTACTCACGTATGTGGGAAGCAAATCAGTCCCTGAAGCCTGATGGTGCATATTCATCGCAAATAAACCAGGATAGCATGACCTGGTCCCTTCGGAATTTCATATGCATCAGCTTCTGAATAGTGATAGAGTTCAGGAGCTGTGTCTTCTAACCAAAATGGCTATACATATATACACACATATTATTTTGTATCAATGACTCCTTCTCTTTCATCTGCCAGGCAGTAAGAATTCAGAGATGGAACAACAGTGCTTTTACGGTCCCTATGTCCTGGCATGGGAGGTATACTGCTTTTGCCTTCCCAGAATCCAGTCCTCTTTGTCCAGAAGCAATACCTTAGTTTTCCTCTGGGAAAGCACATCTCCCTACTTTTTTTTTTTTTAGACAGAGTCTCATTTTGTTGCCCACAGTACAATACCATGGCATCATAGTTCACAACAACCTCAAACTCTTGGACTTAAGTGAATCTCTTGCCTCCGCCTCCTGAGGAGCTGGGACTACAGGTGCCCGCCACAACTCCTGGCTATTTTTAGAGACTGGGTCTCACTCTGGCTCAGGCTGGTCTTGAACTCATGAGCTCAGGCAATCCACCCACCTGGGCCTCCCAGAGTGCTAGGATTACAGGTGTGAGCCACTGCACCCGTCCTTCCCCCACAACCTCCGAGACAGAGTCTCAATCTATTGCCCTGCTAGAGTGCCATGGTGTCATAGCTCACAGCAACCACCAACTCTGGGGCTCAAGCAATCTTCTTGCCTAAGTTTTTCTAGTTTTAGTAGAGATGGGGTTTTGCTTTTGCTCAGGCTGCTCCCGAACTTCTGAGCACAAGCAATCCACCCGCCTCGGTCTCCCAGAGTGCTAGGATTACAAGCATGAGCCACCACGCCTGGCCCACATTTCCCTACTATTGAGTGATTCTGGTAGGGAAAATGCCATCACGAGCTCCAGGCACAAACTGGTTATCCAGATCTGTCAGTTACCAAGATTTGTTTAAGGATGAAAATGCGACCCAAACTAGGTCAGTAAAAGCCAATCCTGGACTCTTCTGAGGGGAGTTATGGAGAAATAAATTACTAGTTTTCCACTGAGGCTGCTGAGTAGGAAATAATCCTGGACCTCCCTAGAGAAAGATGCCTTGAAAATGAAGCTAACAGAAATGAAAGAATAGCGAAAGATGAAAAAGGGAACCATGTCCTGATGACATCTGTTTATTCAGTCATGACAAAAGCCAAGCCATTCCCTAAACACTTCGGGTACTGAGCCAGTAGAATCATTTGACTTAAATTTCTGTCACTTACTCTCCCAAGACACTTAATAAATCAGAGCAATGGCCAAACTATGATATCACATTATAAAGAACACAATCCTGTCCTCCTATACAGTGGTACACACCAGGGGTCTGCCCAGGCTGCCTTGAACAGACCCAACAAGAAAAGTTCAACTTGATGATAACTCTGAGACTTTCTGAGCACACCCTGTAACTTTCTTGTCTAGGCTGCAGAGATACAATATTATTTTCTTAAATGTGGTCTGCTTTCCAAAGGAGAAGGCTCCTAAAATCATTAGCAGTTCCGTCTATTCAGTGGTTTTGGATATCTAAGTGGTCCAGCCAGTGATTGTGCATCCTTGGAGATCAGCATTTTATAAGGAGAATTGAGATGTCTTTTAAAATTATAGTTCACTTTAATTTGATTTTTCGCATTTGCTAAAATAAAGCAGATTTGCACGGTCTCAAGTGCATTGGTTTTGGGCCTGGGCTAACCATTTCTTCATCCTATGCTAGGTCATATATAATGGGAGTTCTATGTTCTTAATTATGATGAAGTGTGGGAAACTTAAGAAAATTGTCTCATGCTAAGTAAGGTCTAAGGGAACTGTTTGGCCATGTTGAACATTTGGAAGTTTTTTTCCTCTGAGGGATGGTAGAGTTTCCAAATTCACTTTACTGAGCATGCATATTTAATTTGCATCCTATTAGATAAGGCAGCTGGGTTGAACTCAGAGCCCTGATATGAATTCATTAATTCAGGCTTCAGAGTGGGAGGCTACATGCAAGCATCACCCAGATGAATGCATTTAAATTATTCTAATGCACAAACTGGAGCAAATTCTCTGTACTTTGAAAGTTTGGGAATGTTTCCATTATAGCATATTTTCTGAAACACTCAGAATTACAGTGCTGATGCGGTCTCCCTGTTTTGAAGCATACTTTCTGAGCAGGGGAGTGACGTGATCACTTTCACATTGTAGTAAGATCATTTTGATGCTGCTCAGAGGAGGAACTACAAAAGAGCAGATGGGTAAGAAGACAAGTTTTATGATAAGCCAGTTAAGGAAGTGATGCCGGACATCAGCAGAGGATTTCAGGGACATTCATTTAGAAGAGTGCCTCTAATAGGTAGTATAGTGCCCCCCCCAAAGATATGACCATCTGGAACCTGTGAAGTTGCCCTTATTTTAAAAAAGGTCCTTGTAGATATAATTAAGTTAAGGATCTTGACATGAGATCACCCTGGATTAGCCAGGTCAGACATAAATCCAACAAGGGGTACCCTTATAAAAGACAGAAGGCTGGGTGTGGTGGCTCACATCTGTAATCCTAGCACTCTGGGAGGCTGAAGAGGGTGGATTGCCTGAGCACAGGAGTTTGAGACCAGCCTGAGCAAGAGAGAGAGATCCCATCTCTAAAAATACACAGGTGTTATGGTGCATGCCTATAGTCCCAGCTACTTGGGAGGCTGAGGCAAGAAAATAGCTTGAGCCCAGGAGTTTGAGGTTGCTGTGAGCTATGATGCCATGGCACTCCACCCAGGGTGACATACTGAGACTCTGTCTCAAAAAAAAAAAAAAGAGAAAGAAAGAAAGAAAAAGAGAGACAGAAGGGGGGATGACACAGAGACACACAAAGGGCAAGGACACGAAAGGACAGGTGCAAAGATTAGAGAGTGATGCATGCTAGGCACTGTGGCTCATGCCTCTAATCCTAACACTCTGGGAGGCTAAGGCGGGTGGATTGCTTAGCTCAGGAGTTCAAGATCAGCCTGATCAAGAGTAAGACCTTGTCTCTAAAAATAGCCAGGCATTTTGGTGGGTGCCTGTAGTCCCAGCTACTCGGGAGGCTGAGGCAAGAGAATTGCTTGAGCCTAGGAGTTTGAGGTTGCTATAAGCTATGACCCCATGGCACTCTATTGACAGTGACAAAGTGAGACTCCCTCTCAAAAAAAAAAAAAAAAAATGGGGGCTCAGCGCCTGTGGCTCAGTGGGCTAAGGTGCCAGCCACGTACACCCAAGCTGGCGGGTTCAAATCCAGCCTGGGCCCACCAAACAACAATGACGGCTGCAACCAAAAAATGGCCAGGCACTGTGGCAGGCACCTGTGGTCCC
Source organism: Arctocebus calabarensis (assembly GCA_963573935.1). Taxonomy (NCBI): domain Eukaryota; kingdom Metazoa; phylum Chordata; class Mammalia; order Primates; family Lorisidae; genus Arctocebus; species Arctocebus calabarensis. The sequence continues at coordinate 39,632 of CAUYON010199887.1, forward strand.
AGCTACTTGGGAGGCGGAGGCAAGGGACTCGCTTGAGCCCAGGAATTGGAGGTTGCTGTGAGCTGTGATGCCACAGCACTCTATCCAGGGTGACAGCTTGAGGTGTCAGGGAGGTGGCGGTTCTCAGTTACACATAGAACACAGAATTAACTAGACAAGGTCACTGGATCAAGGAAGATGTTTTTGGCTACAAGACACAGAAAGCTGACTTTAACCAGGCTTAAACAATAAAGGGAATGTATTGACTCACCTATTTGAAAATACCCTAGGTCTGTCTTAATCCAGAAGCTCAGGCCTAAGACCTCGCTTCCCTCCCCAGCTCTGTCCTGTCTTGCCCCACATAGGGGGTTGTCAAACCTATGGGCGTGATTGAGATTGACCGTGACATTGGAGACTGGAAAGGAGAGACGTGAAACCATGAGAAACACCAGCTCAGAGGTGTAGATAGAGGAATCAGCAAAGGAAACTCTGAGAAACCTAGAGTGCATCTCCAGGGGCTTAGAGGGGAGAGGTTGAAGACGGAGGGAATGGGTAGCAAAGGCAAACGGCACCAGGAGCTGAAGGAAGAGAATCACAGCAAACACCCGCTGGGTTCCGACTGATGTTGGCCGATGACCTTACCAGGAGTTGTGGAGGATGAAGACAGGAGGCTGAGGGGCTGGGATACAGGCTGGCAGGAAGAGGCCAGATGGACAGAACTTATGAATTGAGGAATAAGCAGGGGAAAAAATAGAGAGACTAAGAGACAGAGCAAGCCTGAGAGAGCAAGGCCTTGGGAAGAGATGCAACAGATGAGAAGGATTAAGCCTGAACAAGAACAGATGAGAAGGATTAAGCCTGAACAAGAAAGTGCCTCTTCCAGGCTCTGAGACAGAGAAATCACAAGGAGGGTGTGGATGTAAACACCCTGCGAGGTGGGCAGAGGCGTAGAGGAGAGCGCAGGAGGTTTGGCGAAGAGTCTCTATATTCACCCGCTAGAGACTGTGTTAATGTCCTGCAGCTGCTGTGACAAAGTACCACACACTGGTGGCTTAAAACAACAGGGATTTGTTCCCTCACAGTCTTGAAAGCTAAAACTCAGAAATCAAGGTGTTGGCAGGGCCAAGCTGCTTCTGTCACCTCCTGGGGAGAGTCCTTGATTTTTCTCAGCCTCTTTCCTTGGCTTGCAGCTGCATCACTCCAGCCTCTGCCTGTCTCCCCACACCCGCCTACCCCCTCCATGTCCCTCTGTCTTCCCTTCTTCTTATAAAGGCACCCGTCATTTTTGGATTAGAGCCCACCCTAAGGCCCTCATTTAACCTTGGTTGTCATGAGATTACAAGGGCTCAAAATGCATCCAGGTGGCTAACTGTTTTCGAGCATGCTATAGTTCTGTGCTTCTGTGCTGGACTGTAGCTATTAAGATGTAAATAGAGCTTGAAATTCAGTTCCCTAGTACTGTAGTCCCCAACCTCCAGGCCAGACACATGGCCCATTAGGAACTAAGTGCGCCGCAGGAGGTGAGCAGAAGGTGAGCGAGGGAAGGTTCATCTGTGTTTGCAGCTGCTCCCATCCCTCCCATCACCGCCTGAGCTCCGCCTCCTATTAGGTAAGCAGCTGCATTAGATTCTCACAGCGGTTCTCAACCTGTGCGTGCAGACCCCTTCGGGGCTCGAACGACCCTTTCACAAGGGTCGCCTAATATCAGATATTTACATTATGATTCATAACAGTAGCAAAATTACAGTTATGAAGTAGGAACAAAAATAATTACAGTTACGAAGTAGGAACGAAAATAATTCTATGGTTAGGTGTCGCCACAACATGAGGAACCGTGTTAAAAGGTCGCGGCATTAGGAAGGTTGAGAACCACTGTCATAGAAGCACAGACCCTACCGTCAGCTGCACAAGGGGGAATCCAGGGGGTGTGGTCCTTATGAGAATCTAATGCCTGCTGATCTGAGGTGGATGTGCTTGAATCACCCTGAAACCACCCTCACACTCACCCCACACCCATCCATGTAAAAATTATCTTCCATGAAAAAAAAATTGTCTTCCATGAAAGCGGTCCCTGAGGCCAAAATTTTGGGGACCGCTGCTGGGGTTTGTATTGGACAGCGCAAATGACAGAGCATTTCCATCACAAAAGAAAGTTCTAGGAATAGCACGCCTCTAGATCTGCTGAGTAGACCCTTGAACTAATTTTTCATGGACTAGAATCCTGTTGAGTAAAACGAATAAACCATTAAGCTTCTTACTTTCTTGTCCTTCCCTTGTATCCCAGCCAACAGACTCAGAGCCCCGACCCAACCTTACCACCTGCTGGTTTCTGCTCCTACATCCAGGTTGATAAGCACAGTGGGAAAATGACACAGCTGGGTGTTACTTCATGCTCCTCATCTATGAAATAAAGAAAACAACAGTATTCACAAGACTATTGGAAGGATGCAATGACATAACCGCAAAATGCTTACCATTGCATTTGGCATACAATAGCAGCTCAGTCTGTTTGGTTGTTTTCATTATGATCTTTATTCAGCTGGACCTTTACACGGTTAACGGATCTCTTACTCATTTGTGGTGAACTCTTTATTTCCTTCAGCGATGATTCCACATTTTCAGCAATCTCTGTGTGTCTCCTGTCCCTTTCTTGTCCCCCCAAATTTGTATGCTAAAGGGTATTTACCCCCCCAATACCTATGCAAGTGACTATTTTGGAGACAAAGTTTTTGAAGATATAACCAAGTTAGAATAAGATCATTAAATTATTAGGTTGACTGGTGTCGTTACAGAAAGAGAAAGTTTGTTGGGCACAGTGACTCACGCCTGAAATCCTAGCACTCTGGGAGACCGAGGCAGGTGGATGGCTTGAGCTCAAGAGTTCAAGACCAGCCTGAGCAAAAGCGAGACCCCATCTCTACTAAAATAGAAAAACTGAGGCAAGATGATCACTTGAGCCCAAGAGTTGGAGGTTGCTGTGAGCTATGACAGCATGGCACTCCACCCAGGGCAACAGCGTAAGACTCTGTCTCAAAAAAGAAAAGGGGGAGAACGTTTGGAAACAGATGTGACTATAACAGATACAAATACGAGGAAGAGACCCAGGAAGAGACGCCGTCTACAAGCTTCCCTGAGAGCCTAGGACAGACCCTCCCTCACCAGCCTGAGAAACAACCACCTTTGCCAACAGCTTGATTTTGGACTTGTAGCCTCTAGAACTCTAAGTTACAAACCTCTGCTGCTTAAGTCATCCAGTTCAGGGTGATTTGTTAAGGTGGCCCTAGCTGACCACAGAGCAGCCTTCTCTCTATCCCCCTGAATTCTCTCAGCACGGGACCGCTCACTGGCAGAGTTAAAAGAATTAGCTTCCGGCAAGTCATTGATCTTGCTCTCACACTTCAACCTTTCCCCCTTTCTTCCTCCTGGCCAATAAAGAACCTTTGCAGGTTGCAGCGGTCCCGTCATTAAGAGGCTGGGAGGAGAGACATCAAAGTGGTGAACAGCACACAGAATATTGGTATTTGAGCAGTAGGTTTGAGAAGTCACTTCTCTCGGAGAGCCAGTTGAATAAATTGTCTGCAGCTGGAGAGGACTGGCCGGTAAGCAGGGCCAAGTCTGGTGCATGACTACCCTGAATACTGGCTCTTGGAAATTAGGAAAACGCCCTTGGTGTTTTTGCTCCTGTAAGCCCGGCTGCTTCACGGAGTTTCTAGGGTGTCATTTTCCCCCGTGCTCTCCCCCTGTCCCCCCGTTCCTGGAGAAGCCCAGAGCCCGGAGCAGCGTGTCCTTCCCCTTTGCCCTTCCTCCTCGCCCTGCCCTTGCTCTCTTCGCCTTCTCTGGATCCTCCACTTTAATTGCAGGATGCTGAAAGCTCGAACTTCACTTTCACGTCGCAGAGGAAGATGACAGTGATGGCCATTACTCGCCCCTAGAGGAAAGCAGGAATATTTAAAATCTCTATCGCCAAGGCACCGACGACAAATCTCAGACTGGCAGGTCGCCGCTGAGCACTACTCAGACTGGTATTTTTAACATTGATCTGTCTGTAGTTAACATCGCACAGCCCATCGGATGTAACTGGAACATTGGTACAAGGTGCTTAGGAGGACCGTGAAGAATATGAAGTTCTGTGTGAGCTGCGAATCGTTGTTCTCAGCGGAGGCTGCTCTGCCCCATCAGCTTCCCCCTCGGTCCCTCACCGTTCCGTCCCTGCTTTCACAGAGCGCGGCCGGCTGTCCCAGGCTGTGTCCTCTCCTTCAACTTGTAAGCCACGGATGCTGTGATTAGACAGCTGACGGGCTGATTTCACGGATTTATGGAACCTTGGGGAGTCATCAGCCTCGATAGAGCCCTTTGTGAAATAAGGGAGGGAATAAATAAATATACAGTCCTGCGTGGCTGTAGTGGCAGGACTGCCTTCTGAGAAATGCGTCATTGGGTGATTCACTGTGGTGGGGACAGGGAGCGTACCCACACCGAGATGGGCTCGCCTGCCACACACCTCGGCTACACTGCAGCGAGTTACTGTACCGAACACTGCAGGCAACTGCAACACAGTGCTGAGTGTGTGTCTGAGCGTATCTACACACAGAAAAGGAAAGCAAAATTATGGTATTGCCATCCTACAGGACTTCTGTCAGAGATGCTGGCCATCCTTTACCAAAACAGCAGCATGTGGCGCGTGACTACATAGAGAAGGGCTGTATAGACACACACACATCTGCATACAATCCAGGGCCCGACCAACTTTTCAGGTCAATATTTTAGGTCCTGTGGGCCACATACTGTCTCTGTTGCTTAGTCTGTTTTTATCGCAACTCTGTTAAGTGTAATAACCATTCTTCACTCACATCGTTTGCCAACCCTGATATAGACCATGTAGATGAAAATGTTTGTTTGAATTTGGATTATTTGGGGGGGGGGGAAGAGCATCACTCTGTTGCCCAGGTTAGAGTGCCATGGCATCACCCTATTTCCCAGCAACCTCAAACTCCTAGGCTCAAGCAATCCTCATAGCTTCCTGAGACTACAGGTGCCCACCACAACGTCCAGCTAATTTTTCTAATTTTTTGTAAACACGGGGTGTCACTCTTACTCAGGCTAGACTAGAATTCCTGACCTCAAGGAATCCTCCTGCCCCAGCCTCCCAAAGTGCCAGGATTGCAGGCATGAGCCATTGTGCCCAGCCTGTATTTGGAATTTAATGGGAAATGTTTCCAGTGCGAGACATGTCATAATTACGAAATAAGAAAATAAAAATGCTTAAATGCTGATGACTAATAATAATTAGGAATAATCTAATCTGTGCATTTGCCCATGCAAATGCTTTACATATTGACATATTTAATATTTAAATGTTTTAAGTTCAGCTTTTAGCTTAGGGGGAAAAGCTTCGTTTGCCTTTTCTCATCACAAATTGCAGTTTTAACTTCATTTTCAAGTGTATATTTTTGTTATTTTGAAAGAGAAATATGATATTTTCTTCCTCACCGAAATTTGTTTCACAATAGGCTTTTTAAGTAGTTGAAGGAAAGGACTGTGTTTTATCAAACCCTGTTTGTTGAAAGCAGAAAATGATCCAAAGCCCAACAGTAGCAAAGAGTTTGGCATCTAACCTGCTAATAACTAGTCCAATGAATTTGAGAAAGAAGCTTGATTTCTTTGGGGCTCAGCTTTTCTCTCAAGGGTATGTGAAGATAAGATTAAAGCATGTGCAAAAGGATTTTATAAATGTTAAACAGGTTTACATAGAATTTATCATCTTTTTTCACCTACCATTCTTCATGATTAAAAATGGAGTGCTCGGGCAGCGCCTGTGGCTCAGTGAGTAGGGCACAGACCCCATATACGAGGGTGGAAGGTTCGAACCCGGCCTGGGCCAAACTGCAACAAACAAATAGCCGGGCATTGTGGCGGGCACCTATAGTCCCAGCTACTTGGGAGGCTATGGCAAGAGAATTGCCTAAGCCCAAGAGCTGGAGGTTGCTGTGAGCTGTGATGTCACAGCACTCTACTGAGGGTGACATAGTGAGAGTCTGTCTCTAAAAAAATAAAACGGAGTGCTCGTCCAGATATAGTGGCTCACACCTGCAATCCTAGCACTCTGAGAGGCTGATGGAGGATCGTTTGAGCTCAGGAACTCCTCAAAACCAGCCTGAGTAAGAGAGACTCCCATCTCTACTAAAAATAGAAAAATTAGCCAGGCACATGGTGGGCACCTGTAGTGTCAGTTAATCAGGGAGCTGAGGCAAGATGATCACTGAACCCAAAAGTCTGAGGTTGCTGTGAGCTACGATGATGCCGCGGCACTTCAGCCTGGGCAGCAGCATGAGACTCTGTCTCAGGAAAAAAAAAGTGCCAACGCTCAAAATGATTTCCAATAGGCCATCTGAACTCAAATGACATGTTCATCCCTTCTCATCCAGGAGTCCATTGTTATTGTTGTTGTTGTTTTTAATAGTTTGGGATTCGTTAAGGGTACAAAGAGGTAGCTTACACTGATTGCATTTGTTAGGTAAAGCCCCTCTTATAATTGTGTCTTGCGTCCAAGAAGTGTGCCATACACCGTGACCTCCCTCCTTCCTCCCCTCCCCCAGCCCCCTCATTCCCATATCCCCCACCTTGTATTTCATATTAGAATTGAGTACATTGGATTCTTGCTTCTCCTTTCAGTCAGTAAAAGAAATGAAGATTCTGGCTCAGTGCCTGTGGCTCAACGGGCTAAGGCGCCAGCCACGTACACCTGAGCTGGCAGGTTCAAATCCAGCCCAGGCCCGCCAAACAGCAATGATGGCTGTAACCAAAATTGGCCAGGCATTGTGGCGGGCACCTGTAGTCCCAGCTACTTGGGAGGTGGAGGCAAGAGACTCGCTTGAGCCCAGGAATTGGAGGTTGCTGTGACCTGTGATGCCACAGCACTCAATCCAGGGTGATAGCTTGAGACTCTGTCACCAAAAAAAAAGAAAAAGAGATGGAGATTCTACATCTTTTGTATTCACCTGGATTGGGGTGGAGCATATTCTTCTTTGTAAAGCATCACAGGAGTCCATTCTCTTTTTTTTGTTTGTTTTTTTTAAGAGACAGAGTCTCACTTTATCGCCCTCGCCCTCAGGATAGTGCCCTGGCCTCACAGCTCACAGCAACCTCTAGCTCTTGGGCTTAGGTGATTCTCTTGCCTCAGCCTCCCGAGTAGCTGAGACCACAGGCGCTTGCCACAATGCCTGGCTATTTTTTTGTTGCAGTTTGTCCATGGCCAGGTTCAAACCCGCCACCCTCAGTATATGGGGCCAGCGCCCTCCTCATTGAGCCACAGGCGCCACCCAGGAGTCCATTCTTTAAACAACATTCATGGAGCCCCAGGCACCTGGGTTGGTGAGGTGTGAAAGCAGAGTCAGCCTCTGCCCTTAGGGAGCCGACAGCCTCAGGAATTGTTGTAAATCATCACACAGAGAGAAAGGGAGACAGTGCAGCTGGCCAGTTTTCTTTTTTAACTTCAGATTAATATGAGGGTACATAATTAGGTTACAATTTTTGCATTTGTTAGGTAAAGTCCCTGTTGTTCTTATGTCCCTTACCCAAGAGTGTGCCATATACTTTCACATTGTGCCCATTAGGTGGGAGCCCACCAAACCCTCTTCCTCCTCCCCCCCCTTCTCCCTCCTCCTCCCACTTTGAATTGAATTGAGTTTTTCTCTTGCGTGGGAGTGTATTAATTCCTCTACTGGCTTCATATTAGTACTGAGTATATTGGGTACTTGCTTTTCCATTCTTTTGATACTTTACTAAGAAGAACATGTTTCAACTCCATCCAGGTTAATACAAAAAATGACATCACTGGTTCTTGATGCCATGCTTTGATCTAGGGATTTTGTATCTTCTGCATTTGAATGAGGTCAAATTATATCCATCAAATAGGAATTAAGCATACCATGCTTAATTGATTGATTGATTGATTGCTTGATTCCTATCAAATAGGAATTAAGTGTCTAGTACTACATGTAATATGCAAAATTCACATGCCATTAAACAGCCTGCAGCCTAAGGTCACTTACAGGGGCAAACAGTACCCCATCAAAATTCATGTCCAACAGGAACCAGAGTATGTAACCTTCTTTGGAAATAGGTCCTTTGCAGATGTAATCAGGTGAAGATGAAGTCATTCTGGATGAGCATGGGCTCTACATCCGATAAGACTGGTGTCCTTTTAGGAAAAGGGAAATTTGGACACAGTCACCCAGGAAGAACGCCGTGTGACAATGCAGGCAGACACTGGAGAGAGGCATCTGCAAGCCAAGGAGGGCTAGAATTTGCCAGCGCCCTCCAGCAGTAGGAAGAGGCCAGGGAAGACCCTCCCCTAGACCACTGAGAGACGGCTGAGCTCCACTGAGAGAAAGCTGGGCTCTACTGACACTTTGATCTCAGACATCTACCCTCCAGAACCACAAGACAATACATTTCTGTTGTCTTAAGCCACCCTGGTTTGGGTACCAGCCCTGGGAAACACAGTCACCCTCTATACCCTGGACCCTGGCATCAAGTCCCTCCTCTTGGAAATGCCCAGCGTCACCAGTTTCTGGTGAATTCTTTCGGTAGCACATTAAGTCTGTACTGCACCTTGCTTTTTTCCAATTAACATTACATCTTGAAGTCATTGCAAATGAGTATCAAAGAGCTTCTTATTCTTTTTTCCAGCTGTGTGGCCTTCTGCAACAGAATCCAGAAGGAAAAGGCGATTTCATTGTGTATCTCAGAAATATCGCTCTGGCCACTGTTAGAGAGCTTTGAAGAAAAGCAGGTGAAGGATGATGGGGGTCTGGTTGGGGGATAAAGAAGGAAGGCAGAGAGTCTAGAATCTGTAAACGTGGGGAAACATATAGCTGACACTGTACCCGTGGGGGTCCAGGGCGTGTGAGCGGGGCATCAATTGCTCAGGGCTGCCACAAGGGACCACACACTGGGTAGCCTAAAACAACAGAAATTTATTCTCTCAGGGTCTGGAAGCTAAAAGTCCACCATCAAGGGGTGGCAGGAACACTCCTGGAAGGTTCCAGGGGATGATCCGTTCTTGTCCTTCTGGTGATGCTGACAATCCCCCTGGGCCTTGCTCTTCACTGGCACAACTCCAACCTCAGTCACGTGTGTCGCGTGGAGTTCTGCCTGTGTGTCTCTGAATTTCTTGTCTCTTTCCTGTACAGACACTACTCTACTTCGGTATTACCTCATCTCAGCAATTATGTTCACGGGCCGGGCACAGTGGCTCATGTCTGTAATCCCAGCACTTTGGGAGGCCGAGATGGGAGGATCATTTGAGTCTTCCTCCTCCTGCCCTGCCCCATCTTTCCCTTTTTCTTCCCCTTCTTCCTCTTCCTCTTCCTTTGTCTCCCTTCCTCTTCCTCCTCCTTCTCTCCACCCCTTTTTGTGAAATTGGTTTTTACAGAGTGACTCGTTTGTGCCGGGCTCTGTGCTAAGCTGGGGTCTAGGGGTGGCATCACTACCTCCAGGACCCAGGAGAGCAGGTGGGCAGGAGGGCAGCAGCTGGAGGAGTGGAGCTCAAGGCTGTGACAGGACAGCACAGGGATGAAGGGGTTGTCAGGTAGCGCGGCCAACCCAGCCCTGGGTGGCAGAAAGGTAAACAGTGTCAGCCCAGGGCCGGATGGTGGGAGAGCTCTGCAGAGCCTCAGACACCCCGCTTTAGGCCCCCACAGTCCTCCAGAGCAACAGACACAGGATTTGTGCAACAGCCTCCTCGTCAGCCAGCTGCCCCGTGAGTGTTAGGCTCATGAGCCATCTCGTGGGCGTGGAGAGCCAGAGGCCCAGGTCGCAGCATCTGCACCACTGCTTATTCTCTCTCTCTCTTTTTTTTTTTTTTTGGAGACAGAGCCTCAAGCTGTCACCCTGGAGAGAGTGCTGTGACATCACAGCTGACAGCAACCTCCAATTCCTGGGCTCAAGCGAGTCTCTTGCCTCTGCTTCCCAGGTAGCTGGGACTACAGGTGTCCGCCACAACGCCCGGCCATTTTTTGGTTGCAGCCGTCATTGTTGTTTGGTGGGCCCGGGCTGGATTCGAACCCGCCAACTCAGGTGTATGTGGCTGGCACCTTAGCCCGTTGAGCCATAGGCGCCGAGCCGCACCACTGGTTATTCAATACTCACCTCTCACCGCCCAGACGGGCAGTGCCAACAGGGCGGGAAGCAGCTGCCTGTTCACAGCTGTGCTCCTGATGCCTGTACAGAGCCTGGCACTTTGCACCCGGGGAATGTGCTGCCTCAACTTGAAAGATTTCTCCCTAATAATAGATATGTAGGTCTAATTAAACCCAGGGACATTCAACTCACGCTACAGAATTGTTGACGTTACTCATCCACTACATGTATTTTCTACTGTCACAATCATATTTGCTCTCTGCCTAAAAGAAGAAACATGCTCATCAGCCAGTGATTACTGATCGACCGTGATTCCCACGTGACGTCGGACTGCTGAAAGAAATGTTCAAGGACGGGGCACGGTGGCTCATGCCTGTAATCCTAGCACTCTGGGAGGCCGAGGCGGGCAGATTGCCTGAGCTCACCAGTTTGAGACACCCCATCTCTAAAAATAGCCAGGGCTTGTGGCTGATGCCTGTAGTCCCAGCTACTCAGGAGGCGGAGGCAAGAGAATCACTTGAGTCCTGGAGTCTGAGGTTGCTGTGAGCGATGACCCCATGGCACTCTACCCAGGGTAATGAAGTGAGACTCTGGCTCAAAAGTAAGTAAGTAAGTAAGTAAGTGAAATGTTCAAAACAGGTTTCCTCGCTCTTTGCCAAATCCTGTGAGAGGGGCTCTCGCCGTCTCTGCACCGCTCTCCCCACCCTGCCGGCTTCCCCTGCTGCATTTCTGTTTACTTTGTCCCAGGTTGAGTGCCAAGATGACCCTGGTTGGGACAACACTTGAGAGTGGCCAGTGTCCAAACCTCAAGCTGTTTCCAGCTGGCCCTAATGCTCCAGATGCTTCTCTACAACAGCCCACATCACAGAGCCAGGGCCTGGGCTCACGTGCTGTGCTCCAGAGGTCCCAGATGCAGCCCTCGGCCCATAGAGCCTGCTGGTAGCACTATTTGCTGAGTGCTCACCATGTGCCAGGCACAATTACTCATTTCCCACTCCCGTGCACCCCAGGGAAGACGTCACTGCCATCATCCCATCTCACAGATGGAGAACTAAAGCTCAAGTCACTTGTCCAGCATGTGTCCAGCCTGATGGCAGAGGTGGCTCGGCTGAGATGCTACACAGCTCCTGTCCAACTCTTGTCTTTTTCGTCCTCGTGGCCATTTTTGTTGCCAACATGTAAAGAAGGTGTCTTTAGGTGTCTAAAGTCACTCAGTATCTTCTTTCTTTTTCTTTTTCTTTCTTTCTTTTTTTTTTTTGAGACAGAGTTTCACTGCGTTGCCCTTGGGCTTAAGCGATTCTCTTGCCTCAGCCTCCTGAGTAGCTGGGACTACAGGTGCCCACCACCACACCTGGCTATTTTTTTTTTTTTTTAATAATTTTATTGAATCATAATTATGTACATTGGTGCAATCACAGGGCACGATTCATATACATTCAGAAATATTTTGATCATACTGTTACAGATATCCTTCATGGCATTTCCTTGATCACTATA